>JXSR01S073792.1:49737-66874 GCA_000969725.1 Ophiothrix spiculata | reverse complement strand
GCATACATTGACGTAAAACCCTCAGCTCTAATGTTTAGTTAACCTTTATAGCTCGTAGATATAATACTTTAATCCAATAATTGCTTTTAACCATATTATGGAGCCATATACCCGCCCCATCCAGATGTTAATGTCAGTGCAATTTCCCTTGGAATGAGTATATATCTGCCTTTCCAATGTTTGCCACGATAATGTCTGGTACTATTTGTGATTTATCTGAAATGGGTGCTCTCATTTTTGTTGCGTGTAAATGTACAATCACAAAAGTAACTTCTTAACCAATTTTATTAGACTTGTTCGATTTATAAATTAAGTTTGTTTATTTTATTCATTTAGATTCAATTTATTATATCTGAAATAATTTTAAACTTTTCAATATCAAAAATAGTCGTTAGATATAATATACTGCATATTCAAATGTTAAATGTGTGAAGTTAACATTAAAATGTTAATATTAGATTTAACTCATTCACTCTCAATGGTAGGATTAAAATTTCTTTGTATGTTATTTATTTATTATGATCAATGATCAGTGAAATATAATCTTATTCTACCTCATGGCCAAATTTAAGCTTTGGAATTGTCAAAGTACAATAAACTCGTATCGTGATAGTTTGTATAAACTTTGCTGTATACTTTGTATGCGAAAGTCGTGCAAATATTTTGCTTCATTGTGGAGGTTAAAATACGAGATGAATATTTCTTTATCTAAATTACCGTGTTATTATGCAATAATATAAATGACATACTATGCTTTTCAAAGTGGGTCGATGAAAAGAAAAAACTTGATTCAAATTAAACAAAAGATAAGTATCAGTAGAAGTGCTTAAAATGTTATTAACAGCATAGTGCTTGAAAGACGTGGATCTGTAACATATTATACATTCGGCACACTTTCTCTCTTTGCAAATATGGACATTTGAATAATTAAATGTATAAATTTTCTCGTGGTCCTGCAAGTGTTAGGCGTAATATACGTAACCAAAGCATTCTTTACAGTAGCTTATATCTTCATATTGATAAGATAACGAGGCCTATTTATTTATTAAATATCGTTTTTAAATAGAGTAGTAAAGTGCCATCAATATGAACACGTTACATATTCATTGATCATTAACGTCCTCAAGTATGACAATAATGTTAGATATGAGATAATCAGTAATAGGAAGTTGTTTAACATTTTTAATGTCATTCGATGTAGTGTTTGCTGTCAGTGTTGTATTTCTGTGCAGCATACTATCTTAAAAAGATATGATTTACTTCATCTTCTTTTGAAATATTGTTGATCATGATATTAAAGTAGACCAGTTAGGCGCCCATGGTTATGAATCTATTTGGTATATATCATTAACGTTCTAATGAATGAAAATTATGTGAGGTATGAGGTAATAAGAATTTGCATATCATGTTTTATGTTATCAAATACATAGACAGCTCGCCGTGTGGTATCTTTTAGGAAGGAAGATTAATCTTAAAAGCAATAATTTATAATATCAAACGCCATTTTACGCAGATCATTTAACGTTTAAGCAAAAGTGACTTGATAGATCCAACATTGAGGGCTAGCAACTTCAATACTGAGCACCTCAGAACCCGGGCCTCAGAATTAATCAGTAAAGGTAAAAGGTATACGATTCTCATTCAAGCTATAGTGACATTTTTGAAGCTATAATACAAGTACCTATGATTTTCATGATTTTGATGTCAAATATTTTGCAATTAAATACTAATAATACTTTAATGCATGTATGCCAGGCAACTTCAGAATATTTTCAGTCAGTGAATCTTCTGTTTACGATTGTGTCAAGTCTATAACTTAATTTAGTGCTTTGAACACGACCGACTGCAGTTTCATTTTTACACCATAATTGTAATAAGTCTATACCGAGTCTAAATGTTTGTCACTAATATGAGCACTCGTCTAAACGCATTTAGATTAACATAAACACTGAGAAATGTTTAATTAACATTTTTAATAGTAAATGCATGTATAATGGTTTAAACCAGATATTACTTTTAACCATGGAGCCATAGGACTCACTCAAGCAGATGTTAATGTCAAAGCAATTCCCCTTTCAATTATCTGCCGCTGTCGCGATTCCGTCTGCTCTTACCAAGAATTTGTCTGATAAAGTTGCTACGTTCTTGGTGTTGTCATCGGAAGATTAACTTGGATTACAATATCAGCATCAGCGTTATATCCAATATTTACAGATCTTCAAATTAATCGTTACATTTTAATTAGCATACAAAACAATTTGATTGCAAAATTTTACTGGCAGTAATAATTAAAGGTAACATTAAACCGTAATATGCAGTTTGGCCCAATTGCATTACATTATGTTCTCCAAGCTATTCTACTATATTGCACAAAGATCAAATTTTGAAATTTTAAAAGTATTTCAAATTGTACTCGCGATTGTTTGTTTTGTAGTGCATTATTGTATTTTCAATATATATGAAAATAGTTCAAACATGTTATTGTTTTACAAAAATTGAAATACGATGTCTACCTTTTAAAGAATGTTAAAAATTCGAGATTCCTGTTTCCAAATGGGTCAGTGAGAAAAGAAAAACCCGAACTAGAAATAACACATGTCCGGGCATATGATAAGCCTGAGAATACAGAAAGTGCTTAACAGATCTTGACGTTTTATGAATAACATAGTGCTTGTGTTGAGTGACATAGATTTCATATATTGCATAATCCGACACACTTTCATTCTTTACAAACTTTGATAGATGGATACAAACACGAATGTAAACCATAGCTGAATCGAATATTCTCATGATTATGTTGGACTATTAAAGACGTTTCCTTAAGACTTTCAAACCGATATATAGAATATGAAAAACATTATTAAGTGCTATACTTGAATTTTTGACTGTGATAAGTTAATGTAAGTTGTTTATTATCGTCATATGTACAGCAGCAAAGAGCAGCAAGGTGCCTTCGGATATGAATCTCTTTGATATTTATGGATCATTGGCGCTCTTAAGCATGACAATTATGTGAGATATGGGGTAATAAGAATTTGCAAAACATATGTTATGTTATGTGATACAGTGATAGCTCGCCGTGTGGTATTTTACAGGAAAGAACATTAATCTTAAAAGTGATAATTTATTTCACCTTTAAAAATATGAAACGTCTTTTACGCAGATCATCCAAACCAGTATAGAAAGCTGTCAATTTTTGTTACTGAAACCTTTAAAGGAGCATGGTCCGATTGCTTCAACTTTTTTTTCAAACTTTTTGAGATTTTGGTACCGCAAAATATTGCTCATATTTTTCTCATAACCCATGTGAAATATCACGGCTTAGTTATGTTTCGTTTTGAATATACATATGAAAATGTGTCTAATTATGGTAACCATAATTAACTCTACACTGATACATTGTTTTTTATTTACATTCATTTTGACAAAATTAACGCTAAGCAATATTTACTCAAATCTTTGATGTAATGGTATTGCTTTTATCCATGGAGCCATGGAGCTTGCTCAACCAGATGTTTATGTCAAAACAATTTCCCTTGCATGGAATATGATTATGTGCCATAGTTATGCTTTCATCTGCTACTAAGTACCAAGGATTTGTAGTAAAAAAATACCCTATTCTTAATAATGTGTTCGGAAGATTAATCTCATCTAAGCATCGAATCTATCCAATTTAACGGGATTTGGAGGTTAAACTTTTTAATCAGACTAAATGAGTCAAAAAGATTAATGTCAAAATGTATTCTGTATAGAAATACACATAATATGAAGGTAAAATTAACAGTTAATAACGGATTAACTCGTTTTTAACTTTAAGGATTAAAAGTTCTTTATGCTGTATGTAATTTATGTATTGTTAAATGTAATCCAAATATAATTCTGTCCTATCACGAATTACAGGATTTTATTTCTAAGTACACGGTTGCTCATATAGATGGAATAAAAATATTTTTACCACTTGTTTATGTAAAAGTCAATTTTTGATGAAAATATCTGGAAACTTATGTTGCTTTTGGGCAGATTTGATAGGTAATCTTGTTGGGTGTGAAATGGAACTCCGAATGTGAATAATTTTCTCATGTACTGGTAAGGGGGCAACAACAAAAATTGGTCAAAAACGTGATTTTAAGGTCCAATTTGATTTAACCCCGCCTTTTTCAAGGTCACTTCTCTACTCAAGTTGAGTGTTTATGTGGAATGTTTATCTGAATGATTATTATAGAATGATTGGAAACAAAGCACAAAATGATCCTTCAACGCCCTTCAATTTATTTGGAATGGTTCCCGACGGCTTATGACATCTTAAAATGTTTCCAAAATGTCACATACCGCCGGGGACCATTCGACGTTCGCCACAATCCTACTTTTGTAAATTGAGGGGCGTTGAAGGATCATTTTTTGCTTTGCTTCCAAGCATTCTCTTGGCTCAGTCAAGCGTGACAAAGACATTCAACCACCTACGTATCACTCTACTACAGATAGACATTCCATATGACCACTCAACTTGAGTAGAAAAGTGACCTTGAACAAGGTGTGGTCAAATCAAATTGGACATTTATGTTGTTGCCCCCTTACCTGTACATGAGAAAATTGATCACATTCGGAGTTCCATTTCACACCCAACAGGATAACCAATCAAATCTGACCAAAAGTAACATAAGTTTCCAGATATTTTTCATCATAAATTTACCTTTACGTAAAAAAGTGGCAACAATATTTTTATTCCAACTATATGAGCAACCGTGTATTTCAAACTGTTATCACTTTGTTTGTATATCTAGTGGATTGTTATTTGTCGTGAAAACATCAATTATTGTAATTTCACCATAAAACGGTACACATTTCATGTTTTTCTTAAGTAAGTCGATGAAAATACCGCGAGCAAAATGAACTACCGCTTTACGTTTAACAAGTTAAATAAATAATGTATTAAGTGCCCTATTCAAACATCAGGAACACATCTACTTTTTGCAAAGATGATTACAAATCGCATGAAAATCTCACATGAAATGTTAATATCTTGATTATTCTCACAAATGTGTCAAAGGCGTAATTCAAGTAATCAATGTATATATGTCATAATTTACATGTATGAACTATTCAGTGCTTTATTCTATCATGGTTTACAAATCAGTAGTTTAAGATGTCTCTCATGATCTTCATTTTGCTGTTATGTTGATATGATAACAATTTAGGAGAGCCTTAATTATCAGCATAAAGTGTATGTACCTCAGTAAAGTGCTTACACATATGAATCTGTTTAGTGTTCTCAACCACAACAATTATGTGAGAAATGAGACAGTAAGGCGTGCACCATTTGATTTTCAGGGGGGCATGGAGAGTTGGGGTCGAGTCAAGATTTTATTGTCAATTTTTTTTTTTATTGCATTTGTTATGTTTTTCTTTACCTTGAAGTAGTTGGTTGGATAAAGGGTTTTTTTCTTACTCATCTTTGGGTCAAGATTTTTTTTTTTCGCCGCCTTCGGCAGCAAAGTTTGTGGGATTTTTTTTCTTAAAAAAACGTTCATGTCCCCACATGTGAATCAAATAATGCGCCCCTAAGAATTTGTTTAATATGTTTAATAGTATCTGATCGATGTAATACGCTTTTGCTCACCGTGTTATACATTGCGAGCGTTCATCCTGAAGTTATTATTTACTTCTGAAAATATCATCTAGCTTTTCAGCCAACTAAAGTGATTTTGATGGATAATAACCGGGATATAGCAAAACTTCATTTTAAAAGCATTTTGGAAGTTCAGTAAACCCTTAAAATACATACAAAACTTACACAAATCGTAATCTCGTTCTGCCTCTCCTCAGATCAATTTTGTAATTTGTAATACCCGTTTATTGCCAGTCACTGAAAGCTACCTCAATTCTTTTTGATTTCATATACATTGTTTTTTAAATCTAGCAATTTATCAAATATTTACGTAACAACAAATAAGTTGGTTAATTTTTATTTAGTTATCAACACCAGGGTTTCATGTAAATCAGTCCAGCACTTTGCATTGAATATATTTTGACGTGATTTTAGTCACAAATTGACGATTCACGAGTAATGGTGATATTTTTAAAGTAATGATGACATTTTTATCAACATATATCAATTTTTTTTTTCAGGTACAACCGAAAGAGTAGAATGGAGTGTGATTAAGTGGGATCACAAATTGACGATTCACGAGTAATGGTGATATTTTTAAATTAATGATGACATTTTTATCAAAACATATATCAAGTATTTTTTCAGGTACAACCGAAAGAGTAGAATGGAGTGTGATTAAGTGGGAATCGTATATTTAGTTAGTCAAATAAATAAAAAGAATCGTGTTAAAGTGTATGTTATGATAATATTCATAGCATACACCAAAGGTTCTTCGATCAGATTATGCACAGTCCATTAAGAAATATGATGATGAACTGATGATTCACCACTTCAGGTGTTGTTTTTCACCACATTAACTGTTTTGATTTTTGAAATTAATTCAAAGAGGTAATGCATATTTTAAGTGGTGATCATGGATCTACAAACCAAGTTATTCAATAATATTATATTCAAAATATTTTAAAATATACGTATATATCAAGCCCATTCAAATAGTGATTTTGAGAGAGGGAGAAAGTGGCGGCGCGGTGACATACATGTTTCGAAAGACAAATATTACAAAAAACTTATTTGATTCGGTATTTAAGATAGCAACTTTTGTAAACACCATCACCGATATGAGCCAGTACTGTCAAAGATTATTGTATAACCGGAATACTGCCAACCATCGTGTACTTTTAAATTATGCTGATGTGAAGGTTTTTACCTCGGATTTCAAGTCTAACTATTTTACTTCCCACGTAAAAAGACAACAATACACGGGGAATGCAGGTTTGTAAAGAGTCTTTCATTGCATAGTTACCACAAAATACCTAATCCACAACCCTCTAGGTCAACTAACTCAACTTGGGTTTATCCAAATAATATAAGTTTAAACAAGGGTGTTTTTGTCGAAAGTGTTAAATACTTGTACTGTATAAGCAGCTCATTTCAATACCATGATTTTGATTTAATGTGGAAAAATAGATTTGTAGACGTGATAAATGCAACACTAATTCCATTAAAGCAGTACGTGTCAGTTGTTAGCACTTGATTCACATAAGAAAAAAATTATAAATCATCCTTTGAAGAGGATGCATTAACTAACAGTGCTTTCATGCAATGCACATCCTTAAAAATGATTAAAACTTTCAGAAAGCTGTATTTATAAATACGTTTTCCCTTTATTTTCTATATAGTTGAAAATTTAATGCAGATAGCCGTAAACTTTGTTTGACTGATATATGTTTATGCATCATGCTTCACTACTATCAGATAAAGATATTATAGAGTTATAGAATATCACTCTACATGAAATATTATATTCCAATTTTAATATATATTTGAAAGTCATGGTCAGTGAGTAGATGGGCTTCACTGAGCTGTAACTTGACTTTAATTTGCTCAGTTTTGATACGCGTGAAAACAATATACCAGACATTAGTGAAAGAAAATCTTGCAGTTTTGATGTATGAGTGATTGGGAATTTTTTGTGTATTCATGTACTGTCACAAAATCTTTCAGGTTTGATAATTTAATGATAGTCAAATTTTGAAAAAAATATCTACATATAGACCTATTTGGAAAAATTTACTTTGTGAAAAATCATTCGAACAATAGATATGATAAAACTATTCATGATTCTAAAGACAATATTTTTTTCAATATCAAGGAAGAGGCTCATAACCGTCAATGTCATTAACGATTAATGCGCATGCATCACCTAGTCTTTGTGACTACTGTAATTTGTATTTGTAGGGAATTCCTCGTCTGAGTGTTACTTAAAATAGATAATGACATGTGTTACTATTAAAGATGACGCTAGATTAACTGATGGCTTGTAATGATGTTGACACTGATACATGTGCGTGATATTAACGAAGCTAATTGCTTGTGTATCAAAGCACTTTCTGACTGCCTCTCTGACATACACATGTAATTAGTTAGAAAAGGAATATTAGATCGTGCATATGTACTTCACGATAAGTTCAGAGTTACATGTTGTGCCAATCAGTTAAAGTATATCATTAACCCTATAGTCATGATAACAGGAGCTTTATTTTAACAGTAAAATATCATTAAATTGTCTCGGTTTCTTTTGTATCGTAACCAAGACAACACTGTAAATTACGCTTCGTGATGAAGACTACATGAAGACCAAATCCACAACAACACTACTAACTACACTGACATGACCAAATGAAAAAACAACAACAATATTTCGCCAATAATAGTGAATTTTTGATAATCCATTTTCTCTAACTTTAACAGAGACGTAGCTTCACATTTATTCAGAAAGTATCTTGTTAAATATGAATATGATATATTCTATGCTTTTTCCTGTTTAACTAGACTATTATGATTGGATACTTTTAAGAAAATACCTCGTCAAAATGAAATGTGATCTTGCTTGATTATGATTCATACTCAAAATCCCAAGATCTTCACCAACTGAATTCACGTCGATAACAATATTTTCAAGTCGGTAAAGCCATTAAAATGTAAACATGAAACCTGGATATTTAGGGAATTTCTCGTCTGAGTGTTACTTAAAATAGATAAAGACGTATACGTAGCTTCGCATGGATTTTAAATGTATAAATTTGATTGGATACTTTTAGAAATGCCTCTTCAAAATGAAACGTGATGTTGCTTGATTATGTTTGATATTCAAAATCCAAAATCTTCACCAACTTAATCACCCGACGTCAATCTGCACAAGTCAATCCGTTCAAATGTAAACATAAGACCTGGATATTTTAGGGAATTCCTCGTATAACTGTTTCTTAAAATAGATGATGACATGTGTTTTTATGATGACGCTACTTCCATCACAGCTGAAGACTTTTAATGACGCTGTTATAGTTCTATGTGCGTGGTAACAAAGCAAATTGCTGGTGAATCTAAAGCAGGTCTGTGTGTTTTTGACTTTGATTACTCTGAAAACAAAGCAACAAACTGATATCATATGCTAGACCGTACAAAATATAGCTTATTTGTCATAGTTTCTATTCTATTGTAACCATAGCAACAATTATGTCGTATAATCCTGGTTACAACATTGTTTCCGTAAGTACCCATCGTAGAAGAAAAATAAACAATACCTTTACTAAAAAAAGAACGTCAATTTATAAAGTATTGTTAGGTAGCTTTAATGGCTACGGTGTCCTGCACAGAATTTGTTTACAGAATGTGCAGAATGATGAAAAAACAGGTTTTCCATTTTTTTTCCGTCGAAGCGTTTTTGAGATACGTTATTTTTAATTTTCTATTTTCCCAAAGACTTTGTACGGCAAATTTGGCCACCATGAAAACTTTGTCAAATTTCTGAAAAAATAATATTTACAATTTTTTTTTTCTTTTGCAGTGGTTCTGAAACTATTTTTTTTTCTTTGCTTTGCAAAATGAGCACGTAAATTGTCATAATATTTTCTTTCATCGTTTACAAACGGGAGACTTCTTATGTTTCTACTTCCCAAATTTTATTGTGTTGAATATCTAGAAGCAAATAAGGGAAAGGAGAAATACACATCCTTGTACCCATGTTCAGTTCATCTATCTCCCAACTTTAGATATATCTAGAAGCACTGAATAGCCGGATTTCTCAGAATTTTCATTCATACTTCCCAAGCTTCAATTTTACCAAACAAGGTGTAAAATTAAAGCTTATCAAAATTTGCAACAATTTCTCGTTGGATTTTAAAATTAAAGTGTTTCTAGATATTATATAGGTATTTGAAAATATGTACTCATATTAGTTCTGATTTGTTATTCAACTTTCAAATCTTACCATGAGCCATCTATAGGTTTGTTAATAAACTAAATAAAAGGTCTTGTAATTAGGACACTAAATAAGCACACTGACTAACATCTTGCTTTACACATAAGCTGATATAGCACGTGCTTTAAAAACTAAGTTCAATTTACAGATTACAGAAAAATCAATACACCGACTTAAGATTCATCCATGACTCCTGCTAGAATGAGAGTTCACCTTTCCATCCATAAAATGATTACAGCCCGCTAGTCCGAAGGTTCGCCAGTCCAAAGGTTCGCTAGTCCGAAGGTTTGATAGTCCGAAAATGAAAAAAAAAAGGTTCGGTAGTCCGAAAATGAAATAAGGTCCGCTAGTCCGAAATTAAAAAGAGTTCGATAATCCTAAGGTTCGCTAGTGAAAATGAAATAGGGTTCGCTAGTCCGAAAAAATAAATAAGGTTTGCTAGTCCAAAAAATAAAATAGGGCCCGCTAGTCCAAAAAATAATTTAGTTTTGTTGTTTTGCAACGCAATATTTTTTTTTTTGGACTCGCGAACTTTTTTCATTTTCGGACTAGCGAACCTTATTTCATTTTCGGACTGGCGAGCCTTAGGATTAGCGGACCTTTTTATATTTCGGAATAGCGGACCTGATTTCATTTTCGGACTAGCGACCCTTTTTTCAAATTCGGACTAGGGAACCCTATTTTCGGACTAGCGAACTTGTTTTTCAAATTTGGACTAGCGAATCCTCAGGTATAGGAAAATACGCTTTCGGACTAGCGAACCTTATTTCATTTTCGGACTAGCAAACCTTCGGACTAGCGAACCTTCGTACTAGCGGGCTCTAACCCATAAAATATCATTCTCTTTGCATTAAAAAAAGATATACAAAATTTGTATCCCTGGTCTTTTTTTTAATATACCCAGCGAGTGGACAAACTGTCTTGATATATTACAAGCAGTTTATTTTGATTACAATCAAGAAAATTATTATTATTCAAAGCAATATCATATTAAACTTGAATACTAAGAGACCTGACAAAAAGCAGTAGGTTGTTCTCAAGTTTCTTCACAAATCAGGGAAGCAGGGGTCAAACATAACGGTCATAGAAAAACGACGTGAAATGAATATGATTGTAAGGGTTTGAATTACTGTAGTTTGTTAAGAAGTTGATTTGATCTTTCAATTTACCATCAGATAGTAAGACTGTAAAAGCAAATGGAAATGTCAAATGTTGTCAGACTATGAGCTTATTTGTTTGGTATTAATGGATCATTAACTTATTTGAAAACGTTTTATGCATATTGAGGATCCAGGTTAGTGGGGTTATTATTAAAGCAATAAACATTACATGGTTTAATGACGCTCAACTACTTTAACGTGTCTCGTAATTGTATAAGCACACATTGTAAAAAGACACAAAAGTAAAAGAACGATCTCACGTTTTTGGGTTTTTTTTTACACGGTTGCTCAAAAATATTGTTACCACTTTTTTATGTATAGGTCAATTTATAATAAAAATATCTGGAAACTTATGCTGCTTTTGGTCAGATTTGATAGGTAATCTTGTTAGGGGTCAAATGGAACTCCGAATGTGATCAATTTTCTCATGAACTGGTAAGGGGGCAACAACAAAAAATGGTCAAAAACGTGATTTTTAGGTCCAATTTTATTTAACCCCGCCTTGTTCAAGGGCACTTCTCTACTCATATTGAGTGGTAATATGGAATATTTATCTGTAGTAGAGTGATAATGTCTTTGTCACGCTTGACTGAGCCAAGAGAATGCTTGGAAACAAAGTACAAGATGAAACTTCAACACCCCTCAATTTACAAAAATAGGGTTTTTAATGGTTCTTAAGATGTCACATACCGCCGGGGACCATTGCACGTTCACCACAACCCTATTTTTGTAAATTGAGGGGCGTTGAATGATCATTTTGTGCTTTGTTTCCAAGCATTCTCTTGGCCCAGTCAAGCGTGACAAAGACATTCAATTACCTGCTTATCACCCTACTACAGATAAACATTCCATATGACCACTAGACTTGAGTAGAAAAGTAACCTTGAACAAGGCGGGGTCAAATCAAATTGGACCTAAAAATCACGTTTTTGACAAATTTTTGTTGTTGCCCCCTAACCAGTACATGTGAAAATTTATCACATTCGGAGTTCCATTTCACACCCAACAAGATAACCTATCAAATCTGACCAAAAGCAACATAAGTTTCCAGATATTTTCATCATAAATTGACCTTTACGTAAAAAAAGTGGTAACAATATTTTTATTCCAAATATATGAGCAACCGTGTAATTATGTAAACAAGAATAAAGAATTTTGGGCTTCATCATTGGCACCATTTTGGATTTTCAACATATCAAGAACAAATTTTAATAGAAATGTGTCTGTTTTTACTTTTAAAGTAATGTTCCTTTGATTTTCTTTAAATGTTTTATTATTCAATGCCATTTAAATGTTTAATCAATCCATTTTGAGAAACAAATATGTATTCTGGCGGATATTTTGGATCTTATTATTGGCTCCATGTTGGATATGAAGACTGGGGTTTTACTCAAAGATAATATTTCCAGCCTCATTGGATTTAATGGCCACAAAAACCTGGACTTTGACACCAAAATAGCCTGTTTAATTTAATCATAATTGACATATAAATACATGTGCATGTTGGCGGCTGTTTTGGCGGCAATATTGATTTGAGTGGACACTTTTCGACTGGGGATAATCTTACTAGTCTCATTGACTTTATAGACCACTAAACCCTAGGTATAGACGCCAAAATCACACAATTAAGCCATCTAATACCTGAGTTATAGCCATTTCAGGATTTTGGCGGCCATTTTGGTGGCCATCTTGAAAAATACGAACTTCCGGAAGTCCGATATTTTAGATTTTTCAGTACAAGGTGCATTATATTTTTCAGTAACAGTTATCATGATAAGATTATAATTGTGTTGAAATAAAATAATTACTTTATAATATATTTGTTGTTTCTGCAAAACATAGGAAATACAATCATCAAACATCAAACGTTATTTTACTTTTTTTGCTAAAATTATGCCAATGTGTGAGCAAGATACGCGTACGCGTACATAGAATCGCACCATGCGCTTCGCAATAGGTAATGCCAAAGTTAGCAAAGTTCTGTCCAATTACATTGATGATTTTAAGGCGTTATTAACGCGGACTGAATGAAAATGCAGGCCACCACAGCTAAAACAAGTAAGTCGTGAGACATTTGTTAAATATTTTGTCATATTATGAAAACGATCTAGTACACGAGACCATTGCTGTTTCTCCGTCGTATTCTGACATAGAACTTAATTTTCATAACGTTGTGCAAGGATAGAACACGTCTTTTACTGAAATAGTATCTAAAAATTCACAAAGAAAACAAAAAGAGTAGCCATGTTTTAATTTGTCTTTCTTTAAGTCAGCCGAATGCCTTTATTATTCTGTTCTTTTGTATAAAATTGTTCTTATAGAAAAGTGTATTTACAAATCCATTTATACATATAGAAATATAATTATACACCAAATATAACAGAATATAAACAAAACTTGCACAGGTAGTTTCAGAATTTATTGACAGTAATCCATACAGTTCTTGTATTTAACAATTTGAAGTATTAAATACACTTAAAAGTGGTCAAGGTCTACCACATGTCCGTTAGTGGCCAGGGTGTGGGGTCCACATGAACCCAACACCGAACAAGCACGCTTTCGCGAATGAACTTAACGTTGAAACTCTGGTCACAGGTGAAGTACTTTAAAAACTTTAAAAAAAAAAGGAAATCAGACAAATTGTTTCAAAATGGCGGCCAAAAAAAAACCAATTTGTCATGTTGCGTCAAAATGTTCCCGCCAAAAATTTGAAAACTCGTTTCTCAATTAAATTGGCAATCAAATGTGGCTCATACATGTATTTTTGAAGTACAAATACATTCCTGAAAAAAAAATTGAAAAAAATTGATCGGTTACGTTTTATGGGCAAAACAAATTTGAAGAGCGCCCTCGAAAATGCTTATTTATGCTAATTAGCATGTGATTTTCTTTTGCCTACCAATTGAAGCCGTATGGTAAAAATAGACAAATACGAAGAAGGGCGATAAAAAATTACTTCCCGTTTATGTGCTGACGAGCAAAAACCAAATGTTGGGTCCATATGGACACCCCCCCCCCCCCACTTGACCACTTAAGCGTTAAGGTATTCTTTATCATTATACCATCGACTACGCACTTACAACATTATCCTCAGAGTCACAGTTGGTTGCAATAAAAAATTCAGAATGGTTGTATTAGAGAATGACCAATACTGGTATCTCTTAAACAATCAACTCCTAAAGAAAACATAAAGAGCAGTCATGTTTTTTTAAGTCAGCTAAATGCCTTTATTATTCTGTTCCTTTGTATAAAATTGTTTTTATAGAAACGTTTATTTACAAATCCATTTATACATATAGAAATATGATTATACACCAAATATAACAGAATATAAACAGCACATGTACAGGTAGTTTCAGAAGAGCACTCTTTCGTGCTTTTTGGTTGTAATGCATACAGGTTTTGAATTTAAGGTATAGTTTATCCTAATACCTTATTAACATTCATAGCCTACGCACTAACAATATCCTCCTCGTAGTCATAGTGGGGTGTAATAGAAGAAATATAAAATGGTTATATCAGAGAATAACCAATACTGGTATATGTTATCAAAATAACTTATTAACATTCATCGACTACGCAGTAACAATATCCTCCTCAGAGTCATAGTGGGGTGTAATAGAAGAAATATAAAATGGTTATATCAGAGAATAACCAATACTGGTATTTCTTAAACAATCTCCTTCTAACCATGTAGTATTTATATATATATTGGCCTAATCGGCTTTAATTTGCGGTCAAAATCAGACTTTTGTCACATTCTGTTTATCTCTCACATCATAATTTAGCTATTAGGAGACTCGAACATTTGCCGAGATGTTTTAAGTTGGACGATTTTGAGTATTTGTTCAGGATCCCAAATAAACAATAACCGTGTTTTATGAAAAAAGTATCGCATCCATGTTTGGGTGTTTCAGTGTTATATTACTTAAAAATACTAGTATAACACTTGGTGAGAATAATTTTTTATTTCAAACTGATTATATTGATGGCGAGAGCTGAGACGAAATATGTAGTTCACTTGGTCCATGACACAGCAAGTATTGTAATATAGTATATATCAGTTATATATCTATATATCCCGCCACCAATTTTGTCGTTTTATCTGCTCATTAATGTGAATGATGTTTACATCCTTATGCCTGGGGTAAGTTTATCCTACTATAGATCATTTGGTAAAATCCACAAGGAAGTTTATACTACTACAAATCATTTGTAGTATTTCTCAAATAAGGGTTATCTAGTCTGTGTCATACACGCCACCTGCACAGCACCGTTGTTTCGTTCCAAACCTCAGTAAGTAGTACAAGATGAGAATATAGACAATAAGAATAACCTGAAGGAAGACAAATCCTACACAAACTGAACCGATCACTTGTAAAACATGGTTTATCATATCCATCATAGCATCACCACAACCCTGGGGAGAGAAAACGGTGAAAACAGATAAGAAAATGCTTAGAATTTCTTTAAGTAAGCGAATGTAAACTATATCGACAGCAGCATTACGGAATATTTTTGTCATGCAGTTGGGTGCTACAAGCAACTAACAACAAGCACAGCATTTTCGCGTTGTCTTTTTTCAGAGCAATATCGTATTCAAAAATTCACAGGATTTCATACATTTCTTCGTTTTCGGATTTGTGTTGTCAGGTACACTAGCCTTATAGAATGAAAAAAGATCTGTAAAATTGGTCTTTCATAAGATTTCAAACAAGAAAATGTACTTTATTAATACTACCGCTTCAAGGTAAATATTTACGAACCTCTTTGAACCTGAATTCGTTCCCTGTTCTTCCACATCCTACTTGGTTGAATTTGCAGCAGCTGTCTGGTGTTTGGCCAACATTAAAAATATCATTAGCATATTGGTACCAATCGTTGGGTCTATTGAAACCACAACATTTTTCCTGAAATGAAAAATACAGAGAACGTGAAAAAAGTTGATTAAAGTCCAACAAATATTTTCGAATGCAGGGTACTTGGAAATTTTGAGCAAAAAACAAAAACGAACCAAAGAAAACAAATCCACGTTAAGGGCAATATTAGTTTAGTTGTAAGGTTTTCATCAGAGGCACAGTTTAAAGTGTATCACTAGAAGATAAATAGATTCACTTTAATGAATTTGATTTATTTATCATTTTCTGTGTACAAGACAACAAAAGTCTTTTTTGTTAATTGAATCAAACATCATATCATCAGTTTACTTACATAATCAAATATCAGAAAATACATGTGTCAAATATCCTTGTCCTAAAATGTCTCTCAATCATAAAATACAGGTAGGACCCCGGTAGGACAGTTGAAATTGCTGACAGGTATATCTAATATATCTGAATGTGCTTAATGGTGAGAATTGAAGATATCAAGAATCCCTTTTTTCTACTTTTGAATTAAAAACACAAACTATGTGGCATGACATAGCTAGAGTTACTTATTTAAAACAGTGAGCAGCAAAAAGTTGATATACAGTGCAATAAAATGCTTTGAGTTTTTAACTATTTTTGGCAGATGATATATCGAACGAAATAATACAACGTAGTACCATGAAATATAAATTGTACTTCTTTAGGTTTATGATAAGAATGAAACTGACAGAAGATTTGTAGCTGCAAATTACATGTCATGTCATACAAGATTGCTATTATCTTTTTTGACAGATAGCGTCGGCTACTTCAAGAAAAGGGCAAAATGAATAGTAAAATTTTGTCACCGAAGTCGGTGAAAAGAAATATATACCGCCTGCGGCGGCTAAAATATTTTTTTGTACCTATATGCATATACGTGGATATCAAACAGTGTGCCCCTAAGACCAAAATGTTCGCTTTCTTCAAAACATTCAGTTATAGTAAAGCTTTTCAGGTGAGACAATGTATTGCTTTGAGTATTGGTTTAATACTTTCAACACACGTTATATATATACTCCTTTATATCTTAATATTCGGTTTGATATGCACTTTGTCATGTTAACCCTCAAAGAGCCGGGCTTTTTCGACCCATCTCACAGCCGGGGGGGCGGATTCCGCCCCCCCTTCCGATCTCGGAAACCGATTGACGAAACATCAAGTGAAGGGTACTGGTGGATAGCTATGACCCTCACGAGTCCAT
>JXSR01S073791.1:73957-86794 GCA_000969725.1 Ophiothrix spiculata | reverse complement strand
TATATTTGTGTAATATATATCATTTCTTTAAAAGGATCAAATATCAATTTGTCTCTGTCTGAATTTAATCTATATTTATCTCTTTTGCGTACACAGAACTAAATGATGGAATGATGAGAAGTTTTGAGGATGCAAGCCCTGGTTTACTTACACTGTTTAAGTAAAAGTAGAATTGTGTGTCAAGATGATTAGCGAGATATTTTTTTTAAGGTGACTTTCCTAACACATTGTTTTTCAAAAAGTTAGCTCAAAAAGGGATATTTTGAAAAACTGTAAATTAAAATTATAACATCGACCAGTATCCATTCAAGATTTGGAAAAGAAAACTGTGTGCCAGTTTGTTTAAGGAATCATTTATCGGGCATGTTTTTACCTATGTTTACAAAAAGTGACCTTTGGCTTAATAATGCTATCGATTCTATGAATGAAGCAGGACACATAATGAGAAAACTACCAATCATTCATATTTGGATAAATATTGTATTTCTGTTTTAAAATTCACAATGGATTTTCAAAATGGCCTTGTTTGCTGTCTTTTACAAATCCCTTATGTTTCACTTTAGTTCAAAATGTTTGCTGTAGCAAGTACCATATTTTTGTTCAAAACATTCTCTCCACTTGATAAATCTTTATTGCCCCTTCACAGCAAAAACGTTGGGCAAATATCCATTCCTACCAACTGTTGGGCAAATTTTGTATCGCTTTTACCCCAAAGACGGCAGATTCGAGTTTTCGCTCAAATAGTTTTGCCCAACATAAAGACAGGTGCTTGTGCCCAACACTGTTATTTGTATTTTGCCCCACGTTGTAGGGATGTATACTTCATCAACGTTGGGCGAAATCACCCCCAAATAGCCCAACTTTCTTGTAGTGTTGATGAATATGATTACATTTACCATTTCCTGCTTTGGATGAAGTGTTTAGTGTAAGATAGATTGGATCTGTATGTTATTTCATGTTTTGAATTTCTATGAAAATCTTTGAAATTTGTAATGCAATAAATGTGTTGAATACATGCTGTGAAAAGTGTAACAAATTCAAATAGCAAAGAATATTTTTCTCAAATTATCTTTTGTTTTTGTTCATATTTCACTATTATTTTCTTTATTTTTACTATTTTATTTTAGATATTTTGATTATTTTCAAAATAATGAAATGATTTCTAAATAGCAAAAGTCTTCAGTTATAATTTTGACGAACGTCTTCTGTCTCAGGCTTGACAAAATGGACCTGGTTTTGTACAGCTTGTCTGCAATTATAGCTATGAGCTATCCGTAAGAAACATTTATATGAATGCACACATCGGGTATGCTTAAGTGACAGACAAAAACCGACAGTTCATGGAGTTATAGACTCTTATTGATGTGTACGTATCAGTTTATTCTTAGAGTTAAAGTGAGATTCCTTTTATCCGTTTGTGGTGCGGTTGCGGTGCGTTTTTCACTGTAAGGGTACTGGGTAGTGGTATAATTTAAAGCAAACAATTGAATGGGGCTCAAAGGTATCAGGTTGAAACTGAGATTCAATCTTGTCCGTTCGTTTCCAATACGGTTCCATTTCATCATCTTCTCTAATTGAAACGTTTCCACACGACCAAAAGGATGAATCGCTCCAAGGACCGATTCAAGTAAGGCCATACGTTTCCGATTAGCCGCACCGCATGCGGAACGCGTGCAAAAAACGGACCGTCCAAAATTGAATCTCAACTTCAACCTGATACTATTCAAATAACGTGTGCCTTAGATTATACCACTACCAATACCCTTAAGGTGTGTTTACACTGTGACGAATTGGGGGTAACGACAAGCAATGTAGACCTGCGTATTGCAGTTTTGAATTTTACGCCCGTCATCGTTAGTTAAAGTCAGTTAACGCTCACACACGCTGCTAGCCACGCACACTATCGTTACTATCAGCAGTTACAACTTTTTAGTTGCAAATACGTTACCCTCCGTCGAAACAAGTCGTCACAGTGTAAACGCACCATTAAAGTGCAAAACGCATCGCAACCGCAACGCGCAAACGGGTAAAAGGAATCTCAACTTTAGGATATTTCAATGGCTTTTAGATATTATTTGATTTACGAAATCATATTTTTTTCTTTTTTATTTTGTCAAATTGTGATTGATCATAAAGGTTATTTCGTATTGTATGCGGAATTATTTTGTGAACACACACTGGCAGTGGTAGAGTCTTTGAGTTCAAACGTGTGTTTTTTTCAAGGTAGGTCATTATGCTCATGACTTTGAGTATGCATCCACGTGTGTGCACTGTTGGTCCAGTGGAAATCGACAGGACTCATAAACGAGAGGCTGTGAGTTCGAGCCTTGTTTGTGCAAACGTGTTGTGAACTGAACTTGGGCAAATCACTTTATCACACTTGCCTCGTCGACCCAAGCTTTATATGGGGAGTTACAAGGAAAACTGACATTGAGCGCTTGAATAGGCAGCTGGCTGTATTCTAGTGGTAGCGGAATAAATGTAAAGCGCTTTGATCAATTCTGGAAAAGCGCTCTATAAGTAGCGACATTAATTAATTAACAAAATGTAACAGTTTGCTTTGCCTCTTGCAGGTAATTGTAGAGGTCAAAAATTGCTTGGCCTTTTTGATAGGAACAACCTTGCCTGGTCTTCAGGGGTTTATGCTATAAAATAAAATATACTTATCAAAACTTAAGCAAAAACAAAACCGTTTACACCACTGTTTGATTACCATTAAATTATAACAATTTATAGCCAAAGGCATATTATTAGTGGCGCTATTACTATCAAGTTTCCAGGTTTTAAGAATCTATGAACCTTGGTTTTGACATTTGCCGTATGGATAAGGTAAAGGTAAAAATAAATTGTATTCATGTTAAATGCATACACTAAATATTTAATTTATGTAATATGCATATAATTAATTTCAAAAAATGAATAGCGCCACCAAGAATGAAATCTCAAATTATGGGCTAAAAATGATGTATTTTAATCGTTGATTTTTTGCGATAAAACGTGAAATAAAATTATGGAAACAAAACACTTTTAAAGCCCTGCATTTATTCATGCATTTTGTCAAAAAAAACCTAATAAATGAAGCCATCAAACAGTGGTGTTTAATCATAAAATATGATATGTTAATTTTATTTTAATCATTATGATATTTTATAATTTCACAATAATGCAGCTCTGAAAAACAATTTAATTGGCCTTAAAATCAAAATAATTCGACCGATTCGAGTGAAATTTGAAACTGCAGAAACCTCTTTGCACTTATATTTTCAGTCAGGAATGTTATTTCATAGGTACAGCCGTTGTAAGTTTTAGGTTAAACTTTAATCAAGGGATTGTCCCTGTTTTCTTAGAATTTCAGTCTGTCTTACTTTCTAGCCATGCTCTCTTGTTTTTTCATTAATGTGCATTCTCATGGCTGTATACCTGGTCTCTTGCGCATTTTAATGGGTGGATTTAGTTTTACCTGATAACCCCTCATTGTTGCCCTTTTCGCTTTATTACTTCCAACCCAGGCATAAAATGCAATATTTTGTGAGTGAAATACAAGGGTACGTTGTCTATCAAGTTATCCACGTCTCCATGGAAGAATTTCACATAGAACTGAAGACAAGTGTAAGTATTTATTCTGTATATGTCAATGATATGCATTGCTTGCTCGTCTTTCTTACAAATACTAACCACTTTGTTTTAACATGTTTAAGTGTAATTTTATTCCATGTGTTAGGCATTTTAACCATGTTATGGAAACACTACATTAGCCAATTTGGCACTGCTTACATTTTGGTTTACTTAACAATTTGTCACATAAGTCAACTGTTTGTAAGGGTTAATAGCAGACCATGTTACATTTCTTAAATCTATTACTAGTGTTACTCTTTAGCATTTCCCCATCTTTGTTTATTCCTCTAACAAAATGTGCTTTTTTGAAGACCTCGTTTTATGGTGAAGAATGTTGTAAATATCTTGACAGAGTATCGCCCTGTCTGATTTACCGCTGCAGATGTCGGTATAAAAATGAATTATAGCTATTACCCCTAAGTAGATGTCTTCTATGATTCTTGAATGACATTTATTCACATTCACTTTTCGGAGTGCATCAAACAAATATCTGAATTTCTGATGGAGTCAAACGACTTTTGCTACTCGAAAAAAAACAAGATAAAGTTTCAGTCGGTATACTTCTCCCTCTTCAATTAATTGATTTACTGCATGTAAGTGATCTATTGTGGAAATTTCACTCTGAAACCTGCTTTGTTCTTATTAGCTAAAAAAGACTTTGGTTCTTTTTGTAAGTAGTCAGCTAAAAAGGCTTCTGAGACAATAGTTTTTAACAATATGGTTTTAATAGTCATGCCTTCGTTCTTTCCTCTTTCAGCGGAATCTTTTTGAAGCATCAATGAAGTACTATCTCTCAAGTACTGAATGGGATTTCTCATCATGGTAACAACTTACAATCTCCTGATGTTTCTTTTGTCTCTTTGTATTTGTATGCATTGTCATTGAAACAAATTGGATAATTTACTTCATGTAAAAGTACTAGGATGTTACATAACATGTCAAAACACTTTTTTATTCTGATTGAAATTGAATTTCGGGTAAATAGAAATGTTCTTAAAATGTCATCAATCTGTTTAAACTTAGTAACTAAAATCACAAATTATATAACTATATAAATTACCTGATTTTCCTGTATTTTAAGAGATCAAAAGACAGAAAGATATTATTGATATCATATTAGTTTAAATACTGGTAACTGACTTAAATGAATGCAATTGGCTTGATATATGGGGCAAGATATGGAGGTATTGAGGTTATTTGAATCAGGTCATTTGTTATTTTAAAACAAGAGATACATGTGGGAACTAAACATACTAAAAGGAAAATATGGCACTTAAACAAATAAACTTCCTTCAATGTGGGACAACTTTCTAATCAAAACAAATCTCAATCATGTTCATTTTTTGTTTTGTTTCTTGCAGGTTCATAAACTAGATGATTTGCACCAGAAGCATGCAGAGTATCTCAATAAAGCTGTATTTAAGTGGGTCGTCTTTTATTTAGAATTACCATTTGTAAAAAACTTAAATGAAAGAGGGAAATAGCACAATGGTGTTGTTTAGCATTTGACCTTAATATTTAGGTACTCTTGTATTTCTGCAGTAAAAATACAGTTTATCAGGTTTAATCATATTATCCTTTACTGTGCATAATGTAAAGCCATTGATTTAAATATTATTGAAATGTTACCATTGAAATTGTGTCTCTCAAATATTGGTTTTGATTTATAAATGTTGCCATTTTATCATCACGGTAACAACTAATAGTATCCTAATATAGTTCGTTCTATCCGTAAGTGCTTTTGTCTGCATACGCAGACATATTGTCTCTTTATTGTAAAAGCAAATTGAATCGTTAACTTCATGTGTCACATTTCAAAACATGACAAAACACTTTATTTTGAGATAAATTGATTTTCAGGTACATCGAAATGTTCTTTTCTTAAATGTCATCAACATAATATATATAAACTTATTAACTAACAGCACGTATCATATCACTGCATAAATTACCTAGTTTCCATGTATTTTAAGAGAAAGAATGATTTCATTAGTGTCCTGTTAGTTTAAGATAGTGGAACTTGACCTAAATGAATGCGATTAACTTGATATATTGAATAAGATATGAAGGTATTGAGGTTATATAAATCAGGTCATTTGTTGTTTTGAAATGGAAGATAAATGTGTGAGTTTAAAAGAAAGATATGGCACTTTAACTAATATACTTCCCTCGGTTTGGGACAACTTTCTAATAAAAACAAAAGCCTATCATGTTATTTGTTTATTTGTTTGTGTGTTTGTTGTTGTTTTTGTTCTTGCAGGTTCATAATCTAGATGATTTGCACCAGAAGCATGCAGCGTATCTCAATAAAGCTGTATTTAAGTGGGTCGTCTTTTATTTAGTATTACCATTTCCAAAAAGTGAAATGAAGGGGGCAGAAATGGTATAAATATTTGAACATGAATTTCTATGTAATCTTTACTTAGCTTTTTGCAGTAAAAATTCACAGAAAACATAAACATGCATAGTTCAAACCCAACAACATATTGGGCTTAAATACTATAAGCCCTTCACTGAGCATGTTTCTTTATTGGCCCTACCTACTCTGCATATTTTTGTTATTAAGTCTAATTAACATATTAATTTTATTCGAATAGTATGGGACCAGCACTGTGCTTGTTTTCTTTTAGCATCAAAGTATATCATGTGACATATTTACAGAATTATCACTTATTCCTTTCATTATAAATCCATGACAAATCTGATGATTGATTGTATACTACGTCCTGAACTAAATTTAATTCTTGTTATGTGAGTTTTTGTGTCTTAGTGAATTAATGTATTGTTTCATATAAAATGTGTTTCAATGATTGTGGTTAAGGGCAACCCCCTCATTTTCTGAAATATTTTACGCTTTGTAACTCAGCAACCGATAAGTAAATCCACATAAAAGTATACATTTCTAGATTTGATTTTTCTTTTAGAGGTTTTTGTTTGGTTCGTTTTTGGTTAAAATTTTTTGTTTTTGGCCCAGGTTCCAAACAACACCTTGTTCTTGGATCATTAATTTGTAAACAACCTACCCAAATTTTGAAAAAATAAAGGTTGGACCCCTTATGCTTTTTTGAATCTAGAAACACATGTCTCAAATTTTCCCTTACTTTTTGAAAATTGCCAAAAAAGGGCCAAAATTGGCCCAAAATGATTATTTTCATAACAAAATTTTAAATGTGATAACTTTTGATTAAGTATTTTGGTAATACCCTCTGGTGTCAGAATTCTTGAGTATCCACCATAAAACAATCCTCTTGCTCGTGTCTAGTTCAGTTTTATAAAATATAATTGCCTAAATGTTTGTTGATAGCAAAACATCTCAGTTGTGTATTTTATGTATAAGACATAAAATACATCAAATTTGTGGCCCAGCATGTTGCAAATTCATTTTGTCATGATGCTATTTTTTTTAGATCAAAGTGGGTATACACTCTTTATTTTGCTCTTACAGAATAAAAATCATACCCTAAGACAAAGAAAACTCTGGTCAACGTTAGGTAAGATTAATTCATCAACTGAGTAATTTTTACCAGATTTTAAGTAAATTGTTCTTAATGTTGAGTAAAAATCATTTAATTTGTTCGATTTTTACCCACAAAATCAGCTTACATTTTACTCAACAAATGTAAAATATTTCTGAAGGTGTTTTGGAGTCTTGGACTAGTTAGTGTAAACATTTAAAGATGATGTTTTTACCCTTGGTCTACCATTTCTTCTTTTTTAAGTAATAAAAGAAAAAAAACAACATTCAACAAAATACTAAGTATATTTTTGTAACAGTGCCCATTTACCTAACAATACTAATTAAGACTGAGGGTACATTGATTACTATTTAGTATTTGCTATTGAATATTTACTGCTCGCTGGCTAAGAAGTTCATTGTCTAATTCCTCAAGTTTCGAATGCCTGCACACTGGCACGCTGCAACATCCTACGCATGAGTTTCAATTAAAACAATTGAAAGACAAGTTTAAGACTATGTATACAATCTTAATTACAAGGAAAACAATTTGTTTCGCCTGTGTTTATCAAGAAAACAACCGCAGGCGTAATACTAAAGCAATTAAGCCTTAACCAAGAAAGTGTGTTCTAAGATGTGATTAATTTGTCTGGGTGTCCAACTTGATCAAATCGTTGGAGTTAATATAAGAGAGAATGTTAGATCACCAAGATACAATAATAGTTCTTCCTCAATGATAATACTCAAGGGGTTATTTTTATTACTATTGTATTCTTGTTATAAAAACAATTGGAGCAGTCACCAAGGGATGGCACTAGAAGCTGACGTGGTTATCCTCTGTAATACAGATGTGAAAGAGATCTGATTAAAATAAGGGAAAATTTCGTATCGACAAAAAAGATATAACACCAAACAATTGGATGAAATTCGAAGAAAATACTGACATTTTACTATATGAATTTTGGACAAAGCTCTATGTTGATACACAAGTAATCACAATAGGTCTACCAATCTACCTTAATGTGGAACTAGCAGATGTCTTCCAGCTGACCTTGAGGAAATCAGAATGCAATCAGCATCTAGCTATCACTTCAGGCTGAAGTAAGTTAGGCATAGGCCTACTTACCGTCTAAACATTTCCTTTGAACAACCAAATTTTCGACGATTGGTTTTTGGGGAACGGTCAACTGTTATTTATTTTTCATACTATTTAATCTTCTTGCATATAGCCTCTGTCTTCAAGCTGAATGTTGTAGGGGTAAAATGACAAAATATGACAAAAACTCATGATTTATTATAGACTTTATAATGGTAATATGTTATAACATCAGCACCATGTCCTAACTGCTGCAGGGTTTCTATAACGATTCTTATCAACAGTAAATTAATTGCTTCAAGATATTTTTCTAAGATGATCCTGATAGCATTATTTACTATTAAAGCCCTATTTCTTTGAGCATGATAAAGGAGTTAATTAGTGTTGGAATAAAATATTCTACACCGCACTGGAAGCTTCTCCTGGTATTTCTCTAGATTTGCTAATTGTACTACTATTCTCCTACCTTGACTGGCGACTCCGATGGCCCTTGCCCTGGGAATAGCCGGAACCAAGGGGGGTGGGGGGGGGGCGTACTTTCAGTTCATCAATGTAGCCCTAAGCCCCATTTTACCACAGTTTTGTCCCGGGGCGTTTGTCCCAGATTTTCAATACCGGGTTTTTTTTTTACACTTGATCTTGTATCGTGATTAAATCAATCGAGAATTTACAAATGTTCTTAATACACGTTTGCTTTATGAACGTCATGGTGTTGGACACTTGCCTTGTTTGATAGGATCTACAAATATTAACTCTATCGAGGACTTCTGGGAAAAAGTAACACATCGATGAACACCAAGTTACACCAAACCACCCATATACATGATAAATCTGTGAAAATAATTGTAAGTGTCCAGGTAATGTATGAAAGAAAATATAGCAAATTTAATTTCTGTAAGTCCATATTATTGTGCACGAGTTTCGTCCTAATTTTGGAAAGTTTTTGTGCTTTCAATTTTCCCATTGTCTCTTTGTCACTTAAGTATGCACAAAAAGGGGTATTGGTTTGAAGTGTACATGTATAGTTACAAATACGAAGAAACACACTTGCTGGAGTTTTCATATGCTGAGATATGGTGTATTATTTAAGATGGAAACAAAAATAAAAACATTTCATATTTAAAGGGACTAGCCTAGATTCCACTTAGAATTAGAAACTTATGGAAATGAAGAAGGTCTGTTAAATAGTCTTTAAATAAAGCTTAAAAGTGTTATGATATCCAAAAAAGTGCACAAATTTACACAGAAATGGCTCATATTTAGAGATAACTAATTTGCAATATATCATTCTTTGATGGTGGTGTGACTATCTTGTGTTTTCTGAATCCTAAATTTGTACCTCAGATCTGGATTTACCAGATAAAAAATTTAAACAAAGCTCTTAAAGATAATTTAATACATATTAAAAGAGAAACAATTTCATCAAAAATATTTGTTTACCCATCACATGTGTAAAAAGAAAATCTTTTTAAATTTTGAAGCTAGAAACACTGTTTTCACCGGCGAAATAATTAAAGCAGTTAAAGAATTGCAATTTTTCCAATATTCCTGGAAAACTACTTGTAGGTTGTATTACTATAAACATGTTCTACGGGTTCATGTAAAAAAATATTTAGGTAAAAAAACAGTGGGAAGAATCTAGGCCAGCCCCTTTAATGTCAAGACTGTAACTCCAGCAATATAACAAACACCTGAAAAAATGGGAATTTCGATTCGTTTAATGTGAAATGATTGCATGAGTGTAAATACGGAAATCCACAAATCCTTTTCAAGAAATGCCTTAAGGGGCAGAAGATTGCCATGAGGCTTTGAGGATAACGGGATTTTTGTTTTCCAATGTCCGTCTTGTTTAATCTGGCATATATGTTGCTGACATTTTTAGGCTATCACAAGATCTCAGAAAGAAGCCTCTAGAGGCGTATAATGATCAGTAATTTCCAAAACATATTCATTATTGATGTGCAATCCATCATTAAATTGATCATGTGTTCTGCCCCCTCTCCGTTACATGGATTCTCTGCTGATTTAAAGAAATGACAACAAGTACACACAGACACACACTATTACTTTGATTTAGTGATTATTTATTAATCATGGTTATGTTATTATTTTATATTTAATAATTCTTTTATTTGCAAAAAAGTGACAAAGAATGTACAGAAAACCCAGGACACGGTTTGGTTTCATCCAAACACATGCAGAGAAAACAAAGATACAACAACAAAAAAGTATATACACAACATGCAACAAACAAGGCAATAAATAGGATAACTGGAAAACGACCAAAGTTATGAAACAACAACACAGGAGAGACCAGAGTGAGAGAGGGAGAGAGAGAGAGGAACTCAGCATTTGATATAGGGACAATTTTCCCAGACAGCATTGTGCCGATACGAGCATTCCAAATGGTGTTACTAGATAGAAAAGCGAGCTGACTGAGTTCCTTCTTTAAGGGTCTCACCTGTCTTGTGGTTGCCTGGAAGTTGGACTTAAAGTTCATCATAACAAAACCATAATTACTTGGAAACTTACATTGACGGTTTCGAGTGTCTTAGGCGACTATTATCGTCAGAATGATTGTTTATCCTTCTTCTTAGTCAGACGATGACCACCAATAGAGGGCTCGCTCCTACCCAGAAGAGGGTGGTTGTTATTTTTTACTAGCACATATTTCATTAATACTGTATATGTCATTTTCAAAACAAATATTCAGATTTCTAGCTTTCATATTTTCTTATTCTGATTGATTGCCCATAGAACTCTGACTCAAGTTTAGTTTTACATATTATTTCTTTATGGTATCCAGGTTAATTATGGTAATGGAAATTTTGTACAGTTCGACTAAAAAGAATTCTATTGCAATTTTAAGTATTATAAAGTGTGTTTTCTTCTCAACGCTTTTTTCTTCTTTTCCATTCTATCCTTGTAATCAAAAAAGCCATATATCAGTCATGGCCTGTCACAATCTTGATTTAAATGCTATGTGTTGCTCAGTTTAAGACATGCAAGTTTAAAAAAAAAAATCTTGAACACGGAGGGACAAAAGTGATCATAGTTTTAATGAAGAAAAGGAATTAGTGCAACGCATGATATTAAATCCCCGATGCTTTTGTTTGTAGATCATTTGTCATGCTATTGTTCGCTGAATAGCAAAGAGTTCATTACTTTATGTGTATTAGCATGAAAAAACCCTTTCATGAATAGAATGGTTGAAGCAATTTCTTAAGAGGTGATCACTTTTAAAAATCAAAAGGTTGAAACAAGACCAGATGAAACCATTTTCCAAATCAGCTAATATTGGAATTTATAAAAAAATATTGGAGTTCTGCTTCCATTACCGTGATTGCATGTGTTTAATAACTTAACCTGAATTGCATTTTGATAGCTAAATGTGTTTTAATTCATCTTTTACTTTTCAGCACTTTACGTGCATTTGTTATATACCGTATGGTCTTTAATGGAAGTGTATCAAATATTGATGGTTTAATATATGTTATAAAATCTGATGAAAGTGATCTTTATTTAAGTGAAGCTTTTTTGCCAGGTTGCATACATTTAAACAGTAGTTCTGGCAAACAACTCTCCCAGGTAAAAGACTTGTGCAGAAATAATAACCTCTTTATGAATAACTTGATCTTTAATTAAATAAATTGATCTTTAAATAAATCGGCCTTATTCCACTTTTAGCTACTGTAGGTAACGTTGTCTTGTTCTCAGATTATTTCGTGAGTTTGATAAGACTCGTTTTGTTAAGTTCATTCAAGCTGTTTCTTTAGTCTTGATTTTTGAATTTATACAGGATGTGCGCATTAATGTTGATCTGGGGTGTGTATAGGTAGGGGTTTGTGGGTGTGTTAAGTGATGGGTGGGTGGTGTGTGTAGGTGTGGGAGGGTGTGTGGCGGGGGTGTGGGTGTGTGTGTGTGTGTGTGTGTGTGTGTGTGTATGAGAGAGAGAGAAAGAGAGGAATGTGTGTTTTTGTTTTGTACTGTTTTATTTGACTATATTCATGTGTTGTTTTGATAGGTATTTTCAAGGTAAGTTTAACAATACAAATTCCATTTACATTTGAAATGAGTGCTACCAACACAATTGACTTTTACCATGCCATTGAAAAAATGGAGACGAAGATAGCATATATGTTTGCTCTAAATTTGCCCTACTGAAATCATATTGTGTCCTATAAGGCTAGAGACTGTTTGGAACTACAAATACCTTTGTTTCGTCAGTGTTCCTAACAAATGTCAGGAAGGGTATCTAAATAAGTAACCATATTGAATGTGACATGATGCACAAAACACAAGCTACTATACATCCGATTATGTTTAATTTGTTTTTACATACATGTATTTCAAAAGAACATATTACAAAGAATGATATGATACACCAGTAGTGATCATACGATATCAACAATGATGTTATGGTCCTGTACGTAGTGCAAAAGGCCAAAACCAACAAAATGCTTTGTAAATTTGTGTATAGTAGGTAGATTTTACAATTGATTCATAATGCACATTGTTTTCATATTATGTCGCAGTTTTAACATATAACTTAAACTTTAGAGGTAATTTGAAGAATTTTTACACTAACAATCTGAAACAAAATATCATCAAAATTTAACCTTGGCAAGTATTTTCAGCTGTAACATGAAATAAATTGTGCTAGCTTTATGGC
>JXSR01S073791.1:61561-73907 GCA_000969725.1 Ophiothrix spiculata | reverse complement strand
GCAGAAATAATTAACCTCTTTATGAATAACTTGATCTTTAAGTAAAATAAATTGATCTTTAAATAAGTCGGCCTTATTCCACTTTTAGCTACTGTAGGTAACGTTGTCTTCCCCTCTGATTATTTCGTGAGTTTGATAAGACTCGTTTTGTTAAGTTCATTCAAGCTGTTTCGTTAGTCTTGATTTGAATTTATACAGGATGTGCGCATTAATGTTGATTTGGGGTGTGTATAGGTAGGGGTTTGTGGGTGTGTTAGGTGATGGGTGGGTGGTGTGTGTAGGTGTGGGAGGGTGTGTGGCGGGGGTGTGTGGGTGTGTGGGTGTATGAGAGAGAGAGAGAAAGAGAGGAATGTGTGGGGGTTTTTTTACTGTTTTATTTGACTATATTCATGTGTTGTTTTGATAGGTATTTTCAAGGTAAGTTTAGCAATAAAAATTCCATTGACATTTGAAATGAGTGTTACCAACACAATTGACTTTTACCATGCCATTGGAAAAAATGGAGACGAAGATAGCATATATGTTTGCTCCAAATTTGCCCTACTCAAATCATATTGTATCCTATAAGGCTAGGGACTGTTTGGAACTACAAATACCTTTGTTTCGTCAGTGTTCCTTACAAATGTCAGGAAGGGTATCTAAATAAGTAACCATATTGAATGTGACATGATGCACAAAACACAAGCTACTATCTATCCGATTATTTTTAATTTGTTTTTACTACATACATGTATTTCAAAAGAACATATTATAAAGAATGATATGATACACCAGTAGTGATCATACGATATCTACAATGATGTTATGGTCCTGTAGGTGGAGCAAAAGGCCAAACCCAAAAAAAAAATGCTTTGTAGATTTGTGTATAGTAGGTAGATTTTACAATTGATTCATAATGAACATTGTTTTCATATTATGTCGCAGTTTTAATATATAACTTAAACTTTAAAGGTATTTTGAAGAATTTTTACACTAACAATCTGAAACAAAATATCATCAAAATTTAACCTTGGCAAGTATTTTCAGCTGTAACATGAAATAAATTTTGCTAGCTTTATGGCTCATTTGTGGTGTTCAGTAACAAATACAAAAATGATATAAATAGGACTGGTTGCTGATCATGAAATGTCTAGCAAATATCAGGTTCTTATAGGGAGCATAATGAAATATGCAAGCTTTTATTTGGGCATATTGTACATTTTACACTCGTTTTGTTGGTGAAGCTCAAAAGTCCCATCTCATTCTATTTGGGTTAATTTCAGATCACTGTATCTAGACATTTCGTTTGGATAGTTTGCCAAGGTAAAAGGTCTGGATTCTGGAAACACATATCTTTACAAATTGAGTTATGTCTCTGCAAATTTAGTAGAGGGTATTAACTTTAATTTTTAACAAGAAAATGTTTTCTTACAAATGCATAAGAGCTAACAACACCGTAATATTATGGAACTCCTTGACAAGAACCACTAAAGAATCTGTATAGATACGTAGAGCATTTTAGAATTCAAACTTAACGCCACCTATTACAAGCGCACGAGTAACTTCTACTTCTACTTCGTTTTGCATGAGACCATCACACGTCATTCAATATATTAGAGCTCATCGTTGTTGTGTCATTTAGTATTTTTCTTGCCTTAATTGTAGCATTATATAAGCGTGGACTATTTATCGAGTCTCATTGGCCTTCCAGCCTTCTCCACCATAAGGTTTTTAATTTTCTATCATGTATTGGTGAAAGGGAAAATAAAATTGATTTGATTTAGTTTGATATAGCAGAGCATATCATTACTATCATTACTGGCATGTTCTAGTTTTGATGTTTAGGTTAACGTATTTACGTACTATTATGTACGGAAGCAAGCCTGAACAAGATTTTATTTTACGCAAGAAATACGTAATTCATTTTACATTATAAACGTTCAAATGGAATATAGATATTGGAAAATTCACTATTTGAATATATATGCCTGTTAGCAGATGAACTTTGAAAAAAATAAATAAACAAGAGTGTGTTTAATCTAGCGCGAGTTGAACATGGACTAAATTTGTAGGAACTCAATTGTGATTATTTTTAAAGCAGACATATTGATTGAAGTTTAAACAAGGAGACTAGTAACCGAGGGCTTTCGTTATAATATTATTTTTGGAAAAGAATCAAATATCAATTTGCCTGAGTCTGAATTTATTCTATATTTATCTCTTTTGTGTATACAGCCTAAGTGGTAGAGGTTTTTGATTCCTTGAGGATGTAAGCCCTAGTTTACTTAAATCTTGTATTTAGTAAAAGTCAAAATGTGTGTCAAGATGATTAGCGACATCTTTTCTTTCCTCTGAGTTAAGTTTCCTGACAAATGAAAACACTGTAGATCAGAAGAGATGTTTGAATTTGAGCAACTAAAAATAGAACATTGACCAATATCCATTTAAGATCAGAAAACTTGTCTTTAAAAAGTTTGTTTTATGTGTTATTTATTTACACTGCAAAAATTGCCGAACACCATACGCTAGTGTTCTGCCAGGTTTCAATGATATATTTTGACGCTAACGATACAGTCTCACTGCATGCTGTTTATAATACAAAAAGTTACCACTTCAAAGTTTCAGAAAATTTCAATAATGCTCATATGTTTCCTATAGATTTGTACTATAACAAATATTTGACATTTGTTACACTTTTTGAACACATTTGAATTTGAACACATCAGACACCAGAGTCAGTGTTCAATTTTTAACGTATGCATTCAAAATATCAACTTTTGAACACATGGGTTTTGGGCCAGTATAGAATTCCCTGAACTTCCATTCAGAAGAATTCTAGTAATAGATGATCTATTATGAAAACTTACATTAGTTACCTTGATATACAAAATTCTGTACTGATTGAAATTCTGGCTTATTGGAATTTCATGTAACCTATATGTTATTATATAACATTTGTTTCTCAAAGGCTCTGTCAGACATCACCGTATAGAGCAAAACGTACGAATAACGTACACAAGTTTCACATATTGAACGTGTGTTGAACGGATCACCACGGTATGAATAACGAATTAAACGTTTACATAACGGACATACCGTATGGATAACGTATTCAACGTACTTGTAACGAACACATGACGGACAACAATGCATAAAACAGAACAATAGTGGGATAAAGTACGTTATTCGTACGTTTTGCTCTATACGGTGATGTGTGACAGAGCCTTAAACAAGGTCACCATTCTTCCTATTAGCCAGCCCAGGCCATATACTAGTAGCTAGGTCAGATTTCTGTCTGCATGTTATATTTCAAGCAAACGTTATTTGGTCAAAATACCCCTGTCTGAATTTTATATAAACAGATGTTTTGTCTGAACGTGATAAATGAAACAAACATTCAACAAGTCAAAAAACAGATGGTGGCTAAGAGACATGATAACTTTATACAAGGATGTAAGATATAACCAATCCAGTACGATAAAACAGATATCCTGTTACTTTTATTTCACCCCATTACCTCTACAAATGTGTTCCGCCGCGGCAAAAGGATGCAATTGTCGTCTCCTACATGTAGCTCATTGTAGCATATCTGATGTATACAAATACCATACATCAGATATGCTACAAGGAGCAACATATACGAGCCGACAACTGCACCCTTTTGCCGCGGCGGGACACAAATAGTCTCTTAACAGAGCACACAATGCTCACAAACATGACTTAACGAACACATATTAACATCTTATCTATTTACAAAACTTCAAAAACTATGGTGAATTCATGTCTATGAAGAGGACATGTGGGTTTTGGAAAAATTGTTATCGCAAATCAATTTTGCCCTTGCATATGACCTCTACTGACTTAATGGTTCAGATCTGGTGCTGAAAAGCATTCTAAAATTAAATCAAGACGAAATGCTTTCCATTATCCCACACAAGGACAATTTTGAGTTCCCTATGGCAAATCAAAGTTTCCTGTGATGCTTCGATGTGATGTTCATATGAGTAAATGCATTTTCTGTATTGAATAGAAATTACGACTATTTCCTTCACCTAACACAAGAATATATGGGGAGATAATGTTAGCAAAAAATTATTTCCTTGACACTTCTGAAAAAGGACAGTTTGACTTGACCAGGTCTGATGAGGAACTGCAAGATGAAAGTTATGTATATATAGTTGCCTAAAAGAAATGATTGGTAATTATTTTCCTTGATTATCGACCAAAGACCTGTCTCATTTAGATAACAGGGTTAAAATGCTTAACACATGGAATTAAATTACACTTATGGAATGGTGAGTATTTGTAAGAAAGGCACAGAAGCCATAAATATCATTGACATTTACAAAATAAATAATTACAATTGTTTTTGCGTTCTCTTTGAAATTTTTCCCTTCAGACATGCCTTTATACAACACTCTCAAAATTTCAGGCATGGGTTGGACGTAAGCAAGCAGGATAATAATATAAATTTAGGTCATCAGGTTATAATACTTTCATCAGAAGTGTGATACACTTATGCACACCTGATTATACAGACACACAAATACGAAAAACGACAATGTTTTGTTTATCGGTATTAAAACCACTTCCGCGTAGAATAAACGAAACAAATTCTTAATTCAGATTTAATTTGAACAAAATCATGGACTTAGAATATAATATATTGAATAGCCTATGATCATGCAAATTAAAACAATATCCTTTAATATTGTCTGGAAAGTTCTGAAAACCAAAATTTTTCATTCATTTTTTCCATTTCATAAATCACATATTAATAAAAAAAAAAGCCATTGACGCACAAGTCTAAATATCAAAACACACTAACGAAGCACCCCTAAGAGTCGATTATTCCATGAATTGCCAGTCTTGTCTGTCACTTAAACATACCATATCCAAACTTGCTGTATTTATTAATCATTAAGGGTTTTGGAAATTTTTAATAATCCTATTTGAATATCTTTTTCCACAAAAAAAGGAATGCATTGAAGTGTTGATGAATATTGAAAATGTAAGTACTAGTACATCGTGTTCAACAATAGGGAGTTATATTCATAAAACATAAAAGTTTGCCAATTTTGAAACAATAACAGGCACAAACTTTTATGAAATTCAATTAATGTAGGATATGAGTAGCAAACTCGCAAAACAGCTTAAATTGACCCAGAATTTCTTTGTTCTAGTGCTTCTATAATCAGTTTGCCTTATGCAGCAAGAAAAACAAGATATCAAGTTAATTTGATCAACATTTTACATCCACACAAAGTAATGTCCGAATATGACAGAGCAAACTTACAACATAAACAGTGACTTATTGAAAGTTGATATTGCAGTATTTTGTATTACAAATGAGACCTATTTCCATAAGATATCTTACCACTCCTCTTGAGCTGAAAGTAGATGTCTCGAAGAACCCAGGATGTGCGCTTGAGTCGAAGCAAAAATGAAAACACTTTGTTGTACTTGATCAGACAAGTCTCTGTGATGACAATATTAAATGGCCAGTCAACCTAGAAAACAAAATAGGTGTGTTCATACAAAGAATATATTACAACAAATGCAGATAGAAAAACAATTTAGGACAAATTAAGAGATACCGTTTTACTCGTCCAATCAAACTATTGCTCTTCTGAATGTATACATCCCATTATGATTAAGTTATTCCGTACTCGCGTGAAATATGTTTACAATTATTTTACAAAAGTTCAGTAATTAGTATGATGATTTGTACAAAGTATTTACAATTTTTTTGACCAGGTCAAAGTGGAATTTGCTGTTGTCAAAACGCACATTTAAGCACCACTTTGAAAAATAAGAAAAATTAGTTTAATGTTTATGCACCCGAAAATGTGTTTCCTGTTTGGGCAAATTTCAAATAGACCAGATTTAACTTTAACCTGCTTTTTCATTTAGGAAACAGGTGTTCAGTCATCTATGTTTTAAAAACACTGCTACTGAATATACACTTCGCCAGCAAATTGTACTTCAGAGCAAAAATAATTGCATCTTGTTAAAGTACTTTTACAAATGCGAGAACATAAGTCAGGATAAGAAAAGTTGAACTTCAAATATTTGCAATAGTTCCATTAGGACGGTGGATCGAATATCTAATCCCCATACATCTCAAAGAGTATTTCTTTCTCTATTTTGAGAAAAAATCACATTAAAAACGGAGGTTTAACCAACTTTTTAAAACGGGATAATGGGTCTAAATTCTAGAAACTGGTAAAAGATGAAAAAACAAAAGAATTAATCACTAAAACGATTCAGTTCATTAGGTAAAAAGGAACTTAAGTATAAACTTAGTAAAATGTTACAGACATTTAATTGAAACCTTTTACGTACCAAGCGCCAGCTACAAAGTCAGGAAAACTCAGTATTGAATTTGAAAGGGTAAGAAAAAATGATTAAAATTGTCGTGAAATGTGGAAAAGTCTCTTTTTTTTCATCAAAACAAGTGTTGTTGTTTCTTTCGATTAAAATATACAGACAGTCATCTGTAAGTATATTCCTGTCTCTGAAATACTTTTGACGACATTGACAAACATTGGTGGATCTAGGCTACTTCTTTTAATAATTCCATGCATCCTAAACACATATGCAGATAGTAGTATTAAATACATAAGTTAAAGCAGAATTAGTTTACCTTACAGTAAACACTTCACCAAAGCAGGGAATTGGCAACTGTAATCATATGCATCAAGGGGCCACAGTAATTTATCAAAATAATGGAGACAATGTTTTGAACAAAAATAATGTACTTGCTACCGTAAACATTTTGAACTAAAGTGAAACATAAGGGATTTGTAAAAAAAAAAAAAAAAAACAAGGCCATTTTGAAAAATCCGTTGTGAATTTTAAACAGAAATGCGATATTTATCCAAATATGAATAATGGTAAATTTCTAATAATGTGTCGTGTTTAATTCATTGAATAAATAGCATTATTAAGCTAAGGGCCATTTTTTGACAAAAAATCAACACATGGCAAATGAATGGCACAAATAAAACAAACTGATTTGAATGGATATGGGTCTATATTATTTGTTTAACTTCAAATATCTCTTTCTGACCTTACCTTTTGAATTGCAATGAACTGAAAAGGAGAAAAGTCACATTTTTACTTTTACTTAATACAAGATTTGCGTAAACTAGGACTTTCATCCCCAGATTAAGTATGGTTTCTATTAGACACATTTTCATATATATCCCCAAAACGAAACATAACTCGGCTGTGAAATTTCGCAATGGTTATGAGAAAAATAAGACCAATATTTCGGTAACAAAATCTAAAAAAGTTTGAAAAACAAGTTCAAGCAATCAGACCATGCTCCTTTAAGGCTAAAGAACCACCTGGTGTGAAGTTACAGCCACTTACTAAGTTCATGAACTAATTCGAGAGCAAAAGCTTATGTTACCTGTAGCTATAGTATTTTTTTTTTAAGTCAGGGCACCTCTTGCATAATGACAGCGGTAGAGCATATATTTGATTAGATACGGACAAGTATTCAACTTCAACTTCAAATTAATTCACAATATCACAAATATCACACATATATTATACATTAAAATTAGCATAAACAAACAAACAAAACATGATATTGTGGGAATGATCAAAAGGCCAAAAAGGCCTGTAGGGATCATCCCCCTACAGCAAAAATTAAAACAAGGAAAATCAAAATACACCCCATAAGTTATACGGAACAAACAAATAAAGACAAGAAATGCCCAAAGCTAAGAAAAAAAATCAAATCATATGTACTTTGATAGTAATTCAGTTTTGTACATATTTTTAAAATGTTTGGTGCTTTTGCAAAGTTTTAGGTTTTTGTTTAATGAATTCCATAAATTGGGCCCTGAAACTCTTATAGCCTGATCAGAGAAAGCTTTTTTTCATGCATTTACTGTGAGGCAATTAATTTGATTTAATTGTACAGCAAGGATCATTGGTATATTATCGCCAAAAGCTGTTAACAGTTTAATGAGCATGAAAGGGTTTTATGTGGTTCAGAGGATTTGAAAAGAAATGATATGTGAATCAATGTAACGTGATTCCATAGGCCAAATGAAAATTGTAGTGTGTTGTGCGTGCTTTTTTTTTCTTAAACTATTTTATCATCACCAAAATATAACTGTACAGTAGGATGGACGTTTAAATTTGCAAACCATGATTTTTTAAGGTAATGTAATTTTATAAACATCATAATCAGCGAAGGAACAATGCAGAAATGTGTTTGCAGTAGTTATCAATTGATAACTACACGTTCAAAGCGTTTGTTTCCAATCAGATTACGAATCCCATAATTTTTTACTATTAAGACCTTTCTCCACCCCAACCTTCAGTTCTATTGGTTGTATGAATGCAAATCCTTATACCTCTTATCATGAATGGAAAGACCAAAAACTTTTAATGAGGTGCCCTAGCTGGCTTTAAAAAATTACTATAAAAGTGGAATAAGGTCGACTTATTTAAAGGTATAGGTTCCTATCTTAGCATGTGTGTAATTTACTTTTAACTGATCGACCTTGACCTCTGAAATGTATATTGTGAATGTTTAACCTAGCAGCTTACTTCTTGTTTTTTCTTGAGAGGCAAACGAAAGTATGCAACTCTGGGGATGAGGTTGTTATGAAAATACAAAAGAAATAGAAAATAGGTATACCAACAATTTTATATTTTATGCCATATCTCCGAAAGTATAAAGAATTTGGAGGTGAAATTTTGGATTTAGAATCAGGAAAATATGGCATCAAAAATATACTACTTCCGGTTGAGCCCAGGGAGATGAGAATGTGATCGGAACTATACCTTTAAGGTCAATTGAAATGCACAGAATTCATAAAGAGGTTAATTATTTATACTCAAGTCCTTTGTCTGACAAGGGGAGAGAGTTGTTGTTGTTGTTGTTGTTGTTGTTGTTGGGTTTTTTTTATTGTTTTTTTGATTGATTGATTGCCATAACTACTCTACTTATCTTAATGTATATAGGCAACTAGTTAAAATATGGTTCACTTTAATCAAGAACACTTTCATCAGATTTTTATGACATATCATTTCGATTATCAATGTTTGATACACTTCCATTAAAGAATATCATAACAAACACCTGTAAAGTGTTGAAAAGTAAAAGTAAATTTAAAACACATTTAGCTATTACAATGCGATTCAGGTCAAATTGTCAAACACATGCAATCAGACTAATGGAAATAAACCTCCGATAACATACGTTGGCTTCCGAAATGGTTTTATCTGGTCTTTTTCTATCTTGGGAATTTTAAAAGTGCAAACCTATTAAGAAACTATTCTATTCGTAAGAAATGTTTTATATGGTAGTAAAAATAAAGTGATGAACTCTATAATATTGCTATTCAAATAACAATATTAACTTTTTCAGTCGAACTGCACAGTTTTTATTAGCATGATTAACCTGGATACCATAGAGAAAAAATACGTCAAACTAAACTTGAATGAAAATTCAATAAGCAATCAATCAGAATAAGAGATGAAAAATATGACAGCTAGAGATATATTTGTTTTCAGGATGAAATGAATACAATATTTATGAAATATATACTTAAACATAACAACCACGATTACTATGTTATAATTGAAAATAAATAAGAATTAAAAACATTATATTGTCATTACATTTGATGTCATATTTATCTAACAAGTGTAAATTCGACGGGCTGTCAAAGAAGAAGCAATGAAACAAGCTGGTAAAAACAAATTATGGTTTTAATAACCCTAATTGTAAAAATAATAATGTCAATATTTGCATTGTTAATGTTAGCAACATGTATGCTAATGTTAGCAACCTGTATGCTAGATTAAATAAGGATGAAATTAGAAAACAAAAATTTCGGTATTGTCAGAGTTCTTGGGCAATCTTCATTACCTGCAAAGAATTCTAGATTTTCGAGTTTTACACGCACATAACTTTTCTAATAAAAATCAAAATATCAATAAATGGTTTTTTATGGGGTTAGTTGTATCGCATGAGGTATATTCCAGCTAATGTTTTATTTTTATTCTAAAGATGCGATTTTAGATCAAATTAATATAAACATCTGAAGTATCCAGGAAGTGATTGTTCCTACATCAGCATGACTGACAATAGCAAGTATTGTCTTAACTTCGGTGACTGTCCACCTGACTGACCATGATGCATCACCCACCATCCTATGACAACATATTATGAGAGAATACATACAATATACGTGCATATGAGTGAATATTTGGAATATTGTATTCAGACACCAACTCCCTTATCATGCACTTAAGGAATAGGGTTTTAATAGTAAATAATGATATCAGGATCATCTAAGAAAAATATCTTGAAGCAATTAATTTACTGTTGATAAGAATCGTGATAAGGCCTTGCAGCAGCAAGGACATCGTGTTGATGTTATAACATATTTAATAGTTCCATCATGGAGCCTATATATAATGCAAGTCTATAATCAATCACGAGTTAGATAGGCTATTTTCTCATTTTACATTCAGCTTGAAGCCAGGCTATAACATATAGGACGGTTCCCAAAAAAACAATTTGATTTTTCAAAGGAGATGTTTAGAGGGTATGTAACGTACTTCAGCTTCGAGTAAAAACCTGATGCTGATTGCATTCTCATTCCCGGATCCCTCAAGCTCAATTATGGTAAATTGGTAGACCATTTTTTTATTACTTACGTATTATCATAGAGCTACATTCAAAATACGCATTGCAAAATTTTAACATTTCCTTTGCATTTCAGCTAATTTTTTGGCACTTTATATCTTGTTTTTGATACAACGCTTTCCCTTATTTTACTCAGATTTCTCTCACATTCCTGTTATAAAGAAAACCACATCAGCGTCTAGTGTCATTTCTTCATGATTAGTCATTTGAAACCAGAATTAAAACAAATACAGAAAGTAACCTCCTGAGCATTATAATTAAGGTAGAGCTAGTATTGTAACTTGATTGTTTAACATTCTCATTTGTATTAAGTCCAACTGAAGGATTGTATTAGATAGAGCAGAACACCCAGACAAACTAATCACATCTAGAATACACCAACTTGTTTAAGGCTTAATTGCTTTAGTACTATGCCTGCGGTTGTTTTCTTGATAGACATAGACAATACAATTTGTTTTCCTTGTAATTAAGATTGTATGCATAGTCTTAAAACTTGTCTTGGAATTGTTTTAATTGAAACTCGTGCGTAGGATGTTGTAGTTTGCCAGTGTGCAGCCATTCGAAACTTGGGGAATTAGTCAATGATGTTCTGAAGCTTTCTCTGAACGAGCAAGCAGCAAATACTTTGTATTCTCCTTTTGGATGGTAGCTGAAGGTATACACTATTCACCAGTTCAACATGTAATCAAATTAAATAATAGCAACAAGGAAAAGGTAAGAATTCAAGAACTTACAAGAATTCAAAAATGTTGAAATCTATATAGGATGTGCCATAAAAGACTGTACTTAGTATATAGATGTCAGTTCGATGTATTTATTACTTCTTTTATTTTTGCCTGTCTGTCGTTGATGGGGCTCATCCAAATCAAATGACATACAAACAAGACTTGCAAGCTAAAGGTGCGTTTACACTGTAACGGCTTGGGGTAACGACAAGCAACGTAGACCTGCGTATTGTAGTTTTGAATTTTACGGCCGTCATCGTTAGTTAAAGTCAGTTAACACTCACCTTCGCTGATAGCCACGCAAGCCATCGTTACTATCAGTCGCTTTCAGTTACAACATTTTAGTTTCGACATTACCCTACGTCGAAACAAGTCGTTACAGTGTAAACGCTCCATAACAATTAATGCACACTATACACTGACTAGACCCATATTTGCATTTAAAATTCCATTCTTCTTCTTTTTCTTTTTTTGTGCAAACATTGCATGCTCTTTATTAGGGTATCTTCGATGTCATTAAATCTTTCATGGAAAAGATAAATAAAATTACCTCAAAAAGTATATCGAAGTTTGCTTGATATATTCACTACATAGCATGGTGGTGTTGACCGGAACCGTTAAGTTTAATTTGCATAAGCTGATAAACAGTTGAGTGTACATAACAATACACCAGGGACCCTTTATCCATTGACAGAGTAGTTGAAATAGCCGTAAGTGCAGATGTAATTAGCTCTCCTTATAGAAATCGTTGAAGTTGAGTCTGAGTAGGAATTTCTCTAGATGTGGTTGGTAACCCCGGGGGCCGTTCGAAGAAAAAAAGGGGTACGCATACTCGTCAGAGCACCTCAAAATTGGACCCTAAATGTCGAAATCATCGACGATGCCGATAGGGCAAAATCCGACCCTTTTTCGACGTTTTTTTTTCTTGACGAGCATGCGTACCACTTTTTTCTTCGACCCC
>JXSR01S073791.1:22493-42803 GCA_000969725.1 Ophiothrix spiculata | reverse complement strand
GATTTGTACAAAGCAGGTTTAAAGTTGACCTTGTCTTAGTGGAATTTGTTATTTCAAAATAGGAGCAATTCATCAATGTATATGCAAAAGAAAATATGTTTCTGATTTAAAGATTTCATCTTGACTGCCCAGGCTTAACTCTGAACTTGTTTTTTGCATGAGGACCCTGTCTATGTTTAGAAACACAGGCACTTCGCCAGTAAAGTGTACATTCAAAGCACAAATAATTGCCTCATGTTAAGGTTCTATCAAAAATAAAAGGAAATAAGTCGGTCTAAAGGAAAGCATATTAGGACAGTAGATCATTTATGTAAACCCCATTTTCCAAAGGGATGTCTACCTCCCTTTTATGAAAACATCACATTCAAAAAGGAGGTTAATCAAGTTCTAAAAATGGAACAATGAATTCTAAAAACTGATAAAAGATGACAAATTGATTTTATTAATAGCTAAAACCATTCAGTTCATTATGTGAACAAGAACTTAACACGTCAAGCCTAGTAAAATAACATGTAAGGGATATAAATAATTCAAACCCTATATTATCTTTTCCAGAGTGTATTATTATTAGAATATGGTAACACATCTAGGGGCCAAAATATTTTAAAGTTTAACACTGCCTTTAGTTTTCTGTATCAATACTTCGAAGTTCTTTTGGCATCTGGATGAGGCCACATTGACCTCAATTATTATCAAGATAAGTCTTTAAATCCAGGGGAATCTATGCGATGTTTTCCTTAACTACTGTCCAAAGATGGTTTTTGTCTAATAAGATTTTTCGGCCTAGAAACATATTGCAAAACCCATTTATGAGACTAACAATAACTAATGGGAGATAACATGTTAACTAGATATAAATTAACAAATTTAAATAATGCGAGGTTACATTGCTAAATTCAAAAACAAACGTTGCACTTTACGAAGATTTCAATGGATATTGCAGTGAACTGTAACCTTATTACGCAGACAAGAAATAAAATTAAGACAATAGGCATTTATACTCATTTCAATGAGTAAACCTCCATTTAAAATAAACAACACTTTTTTTGTAAGTTGTAACACAGTCTTATTGTTTTTTGTAGACATATAATTATAAATTATTATAAATAACTTACAATGAATGCACAACAAAATTATCATTAAGTATGATAAGAATAAAAATTTTTACCCGTGGTTCTGTAGAGTCAAAAACAAATTTCTGTAATATGTGTGGCCGTGAGTTGGCTTTAATTTCAACTAGACAAGAATTTCTCATTTTATAAAAAATACTTTCAAAAGATGAATTTTTGTTTTAAAACATCGTCATACATATTGTTGGTATTAAAATTAAATTAAATAACTTTTTAGAATTTGTGTGCCTTACCCTGATTCTAATTATAGCCAGACAACGACTAGTTAAAAGTATTGACCAAGCTCCTGGTCAATTTTTTTTTTTTTTTTTTTTACAAAGGATTCTGGTCTTTCTGGACAATGCAGTACAGAACTTATTTTGAACTTAGACCTCGAATATTGCATCATATTGATTTTCTTCCCGAAATAAAAGCAATGATTTGATCATAACCGAGATAATAGCAATCAATGCAGATACTACAGTGGAACAGGCCTTGTTTTTCCTATCCTACTGGTCAATGCTAAAATATAAACTACTCGTTTGTATTTCAATAAAACTCTTTTTCTTGCATAATATTTTCAACATTACACTTAGAAGATGTAAATTATGTTTAAAATCTAATTTAGAATATAATCATTTGCATATAATTAGCATATTTTAAACATAAACCAGGAAAATCTATAAATACCTATATTTTTGACAATCTTGACGTTAATTTGGAAATTTTGCATTCAGACAGTTTGTTACTACATGGTGAAAATTTCTGTTAGACGGATTTTGATTATTTTGCGTACTTCTCCCTTTTTACCCACAAATGTGCAAAAATTACCATTTTTTGAATTGCCTATAGTTTGTTCAGATTTTTATTAAATTTCATAATTTTGCTATTAAAGGATACAGGTTTTTAGACAGATTTTTGAAATACTTCATACTTTTGAAGTTACAACGTGATTAGTGTTTAATTGTGTTTTGACTTGGAAACCATTTTGACATTTTTGCTAATTTAACAGAAAATTCAAGGTCAAGCACCAAAATTTCATCATAAATGTATGTAAATTATGGTTATAGATAACTTCTATAACATTTTGTATGGAAATAAAACAACAAATCAGTTATAATCAATATTTCTTAATTATGGACTAATTTTAAAGGCACTATGTAGTATTCTGTCAGCAATTTACAGCTATTGTATTTTCCAGACCATTAGTTACCCAATGGTTTAGCATTGCTCACAGCACCATTTATACACTAATTACACAAAATCAATAGTGTGTGTTTAAAGGACTTGATCATTCAGGTGACACATTCTATAAACGCACCACTGATTGGTTTAATAGTTGGCCTTGTCAGCAATAGCCTGCTTTCGATCAATACAAAACAAGCTTTCATGTGAATTTCAAAACCGCTAACTGCAATATTTAATCTCTCTTTGTCAACTGGCATTGTACCAGATAAATTGAAGCTGGCCAAAGTAGTCCCAATTTACAAGAAAAATGCTGAATTATTTTCCAATTATCGTCCAGTTTCCTTACTACCATGTTTTTCTAAAATACTTGAACGACTGGTATTTAATAGATGTATAGATTATATACAATCCCACGAAATCCTTAATGAAAACCAATTTGGTTTTAGACCAAAGCATTCAACATATATGGCCATTGCTCAATTAGTTGAAAAAGTAAATACTGCTGTAGAAAATAATGAAACAACAATCGGGATATTTTTAGACCTTTCTAAAGCTTTTGACACAATTGACCATAATATTCTTTTGTATAAATTAGAGCATTACGGCTTTCGTGGTATTGTCCTGGAATGGTTTAAGAGTTATCTGAGAAATAGAAAACAGTATGTTTGTTATAAAGATTATAAATCAGAATTAAGAAATATTGTATGTGGTGTACCCAAGGGTCCATTTTAGGCCCATTATTGTTTATACTTTATGTAAACGACATTGTTTATTCGTCAAATGTACTTCAATTTCTGCTCTTTGCAGATGACACTACCATAACTTTCTCACATAAGGATGTAGTCAGTAAATTAGATAAAATAAATCGGGAACTAGAAAATGTTAGCAACTGGTTCAAAGCAAATAAACTATCTGTCAATGCAAGCAAAACCAATTTCATGATATTAGGAACATCTCACATGACAACCAGCAAAACCTTAGAAACAATCAAGATCACTCTGGATAATACTCCACTTGAAAGAGTGAAATTTACTAAATTTCTGGGAGTACTAATTGATGAGTCATTAACATGGAAAACTCAGATCGATTGCTTATCAAAAACAATATCAAGAAACATAGGTATCATAAATAAATTGAAGCATTTTTTGCCAGATCGAATCCTAAAGACACTTTATTGTACTCTTATTTTACCATATCTAAATTACGGCATACTTCTTTGGGGCAATACTTGTAAAATATATTTGGACAAATTAGTAAAGCTTCAAAAATGGGCAATAAGAACCATTTCTAGAGCTCATTACAGGAGTCATACAAATCCCCTTTTTGCTAAGCTTGACATTCTCACAGTTGCTGACATGTATACAATGGAACTTGGTGTATTTATGTATAAATTTACAATGAGCGATCTTCCTGTAGCTTTTAATAGCTTTTTCAAGAGGCGTTCTGAATTTCACAATTACCCAACAAGACATCATAATGATTTTAATCCAACCAAAAACAAAAGGGTCTTTTCTGATCAATCTGTAAAAACGCAAGGCCCGATTCTTTGGAACTCTCTTTCACAGACAATAAAATCTGCTAAAACATTGAATACTTTTCGAACTCAACTTAAAAAACAATTAATTGAAAAATATGAATAAGCGGTTTTTGAGCACCTTGTCCCCGTCTTGTTTGTAGTTGTGGTCAGATTGTCTTTTGTTCAATTTTTGTCCTTTATTTATTTATTTATTTTTTCCGTGTGTGTTTTATTTAGGGGGTAGACATTTTACAGGTCTTATTGGCCTTTCGTCTACTCCTCCATTTAACTCTGTTTTTGTTTATGTTTTTCATGTTACCTTGTAAGTTTTATGGAAATAAAGAGTATGATTTATCTGATTATCTGATTATTTATCTGATTTATCTGATTATCTGATTTATCTTATCTGATTATCTCAGCTTCTAGTGAACCAATGAACTTGGAAATTTTCAGCATATAAGAGGCTGCCCTTGGCTAATATATATTTAAAATATCAAACTGGTACTGCGTATAATATAACAATATTATAGTCATTTAAAATTAGGAAAAAAAAGGCCTGTTCCACTGTATTATTATATAGCACACCTGTGACACCTCATCATGCATATGGTAATCATAACAACTGTCATAGCATTGGATTGTAAAAGCGACCATTGAAATCTGTTTTGCTCGCGCGCCTGCTATGGTATTTACTTCATGTTTAGTTTTTCATATTATTTCTTTATGGTACCCATGTTAATTATGGTAATGAAAATTTTGTACGGTTCGACTAAAAGCATTCTATTGCAATTTTAAGTATTATCTTGTTTTGGAAAGTCAGTGATATAAAGTGTGTTTCTTCTCATCGCGTTTTCTTCTTATCCATTCTATCCTTGATAATCAAAATAGCAATTCATCATTCATGACCTGTCACAATCGTAGTTTAAATGCTATGTGTTGCTCAGTTTAAGACATGCACGTTTCAAAAAATACCAAATCTTGAACACGGAGGGACAAAAGTGATCATATGTTTAATGAAGAAGAGGAATTAGTACTGTGATAAGATATAAAATCCCCGATGCTTTTGTTTGTAGATCATTTGTCATGCTTTTGTTCGCTGAATAGCAAAGAGTTCATTACTTTATGTGTATTAGCATGAAAATAAACCTTTCACGAATAGAATGGTTGAAGCAATTTCTTAAGAGGTGATCACTTTTAAAAATCAAAAGGTTGAAACAAGACCAGATGAAACCATTTTCCAAATCAGCTAATATTGGAATTTATAAAAAAATATTGGAGTTCTGCTTCCATTACCGTGATTGCATGTGTTTAATAACTTAACCTGAATTGCATTTTGATAGCTAAATGTGTTTTAATTCGTCTTTTACTTTTCAACACTTTACGTGCGTTTGTAATATACCGTATGGTCTTTAATGGAAATGTATCAAATATTGATGGTTTAATATATGTTATAAAATCTGATGAAAGTGATCTTTATTTAAGTGAAGCTTTTTTGCCAGGTTGCATACATTTAAACAGTAGTTCTGGCAAACAACTCTCCCAGGTAAAAGACTTGTGCAGAAATAATAACCTCTTTATGAATAACTTGATCTTTAATTAAATAAATTGATCTTTAAATAAATCGGCCTTATTCCACTTTTAGCTACTGTAGGTAACGTTGTCTTGTTCTCAGATTATTTCGTGAGTTTGATAAGACTCGTTTTGTTAAGTTCATTCAAGCTGTTTCTTTAGTCTTGATTTTTGAATTTATACAGGATGTGCGCATTAATGTTGATCTGGGGTGTGTATAGGTAGGGGTTTGTGGGTGTGTTAAGTGATGGGTGGGTGGTGTGTGTAGGTGTGGGAGGGTGTGTGGCGGGGGTGTGGGTGTGTGTGTGTGTGTGTGTGTGTGTGTGTGTATGAGAGAGAGAGAAAGAGAGGAATGTGTGTTTTTGTTTTGTACTGTTTTATTTGACTATATTCATGTGTTGTTTTGATAGGTATTTTCAAGGTAAGTTTAACAATACAAATTCCATTTACATTTGAAATGAGTGCTACCAACACAATTGACTTTTACCATGCCATTGAAAAAATGGAGACGAAGATAGCATATATGTTTGCTCTAAATTTGCCCTACTGAAATCATATTGTGTCCTATAAGGCTAGAGACTGTTTGGAACTACAAATACCTTTGTTTCGTCAGTGTTCCTAACAAATGTCAGGAAGGGTATCTAAATAAGTAACCATATTGAATGTGACATGATGCACAAAACACAAGCTACTATACATCCGATTATGTTTAATTTGTTTTTACATACATGTATTTCAAAAGAACATATTACAAAGAATGATATGATACACCAGTAGTGATCATACGATATCAACAATGATGTTATGGTCCTGTACGTAGTGCAAAAGGCCAAAACCAACAAAATGCTTTGTAAATTTGTGTATAGTAGGTAGATTTTACAATTGATTCATAATGCACATTGTTTTCATATTATGTCGCAGTTTTAACATATAACTTAAACTTTAGAGGTAATTTGAAGAATTTTTACACTAACAATCTGAAACAAAATATCATCAAAATTTAACCTTGGCAAGTATTTTCAGCTGTAACATGAAATAAATTGTGCTAGCTTTATGGCTCATTTGTGGTGTTCAGTAACAAATACAAAAATGATATAAATAGGAATGGTTGCTGATCATGAAATGTCTAGCAAATATCAGGTTCTTATAGAGAGCATAATGAAATATGCAAGCTTTTATTTGGGTTTATTATACATTTTACACTCGTTTTGTTGGTGAAGCTCAAAAGTCCCATCTCGGGCATTAGTGTAACTTCAGATCGTCCATCTAGACATTCTATTTGGGTTAATTTTAGATCACTGTATCTAGACATTTCGTTTGGATAGTTTGCCAAGTTAAAAGGTCTGCATTATGAGAGCATATATCTTTACAAATTGAGTTATGTCTCTGCAAATTTAGTAGAGGGTATTAACTTAACAAGAAAATGTTTTCTGACCAATGCATAAGAGCTAACAACACCGTAATGTTATGGAACTCTTTGCCAAAAAACATTAAAGAATCTAAATAGGTAGAACATTCAAACTCAAAATTCAAACTTAACGCCACCTATTACAAGCGTACGGGTAACTTCGTTTTGCATGAGACCGTCATACGTCATTTAAGTTCATCGTTGTTGTATCATTTAGTATTTTTCTTGCCTTGTAGCATTATATAAGCGTGGACTATTTATCGAGTCTCATTGGCCTTCCAGCCTTCTCCACCATAAGGTTGTTGAAAGGGAAAATAAAATTGATTTGATTTAGTTTGATATAGCAGTGCATATCATTACTATCATTACTGGCATGTTCTAGTTTTGATGTTTAGGTTAACGTATTTACGTACTAGTATGTACGGAAGCAAGCCTGAACAAGATTTTAATTTACGCAAGAAATACGTAATTCATTTTACATTATAAACGTTCAAATGGAATATAGATATGGGAAAATTCACTATTTGAATATATATGCCTGTTAGCAGATGAACTTTGAAAAAAAACCCACAATAGTGTGTTTAATCTAGCGCGAGTTGAACATGGACTAAATTTGTAGGAACTCGATTGTGATTATTTTTAAAACAGACATATTGATTGAAGTTTAAACAAGGAGACTAGTAACCGAGGGCTTTCGTTATAATATTATTTTTGGAAACGAATCAAATATCAATTTGCCTGAGTCTGAATTGAATCTATATTTATCACTTTTGTGTATACAGCCTAAATGGTAGAGGTTTTTGATTCCTTGAGGATGTAAGCCCTAGTTTACTTAAATCTTGTATTTAGTAAAAGTCAAAATGTGTGTCAAGATGATTAGCGACAGCTTTTCTTTCCTCTCAGATTAGTTTCCTGACAAATGAAAACACTGTAGATCAGAAGAGATGTTTGAATTTGAGCAACTAAAAATAGAACATTGACCAATGTCCATTTAAGATCAGCAAACTTGTTTTAATAAGTTTGTTTTATGTGTTATTTATTTACACTGCAAAAATTGCCGAACACCATACGCTAGTGTTCTGCCAGGTTTCAATGATATATTTTGTCACTAACGATACAGTCTCACTGCATGCTGTTTATAATATTAGAAAGTTACCACTTCAAAGTTTCAGAAAATTTCAACATTGCTCATATATTTACTATACATTTGTACTATAACAAATATTTGAAATTTGTTACACTCTTTGAACACATTTGAATTTGAACACATCAGATGTCAGAGTCAGTGTTCAATTTTTAACGTATGCATTCAAAATGTCAACTTTTGAACACATGGGATGCCTGAACACCAGCGTGAACACGTCAGGCATCTTTTTATGTGTTCAGTTTTTAACACTAATGTTCAAAATTTACATTTTTTAACACTACTTTTTTAAGAACACATGCGTTTCTTCGAAATTAGTGTTCAAAAATGTTAAGTATTCCTTTATTTTTGACAAGTTGAACACGTGTCTGGTGTTAAAAAAGTGTAACAGTTTTGAACAAGTGTTACGTGTTCTCTGGCATATGCAGTTACAGTAGCTGTAACAAAAAGTCGTCCTTGCCTTAAAGGTACATGGTTCGATTTTTTGAAGCTGTCAACAAATGTCACATTTCTGTTTTAAATTTCACGATGGAATTTTTAAACTGGTCGTGTTTGTTATCGTTTACAAATCCTCTATGTTTCACTTTAGTTCAAATTGTTTGCTGTAGCAAGTTCCATATTTTTGTTCAAAACATTCTCTTCACTTGGTGAATTATTGTGGCCCCTTGATGCATATGATAACATTTAACATTTCCTACTTTGATTGAAGTGTTTATTATAAGAAAAGTAATTATGATTTGAATATCTGCATATGCGTTTCTTATCTCAATCTATTCGCTTACAATGAATTATAGATTAATAACTGCGTATTACTTGACGCGAGTGAAATTGTACAACAATAATGCACCGCGTGCTGAAGATGAAGTTGTCCGCACTCACGAGGCGCAGCCGAGTGAGTTGGACAACTTCAATTTCAGCACAAGGTGCATTATTTTTGTACAATTTCACAAGCGCCAAGTAAAGAGCAGTTATTAATCTATTTCATACACGAATGATTAGAATATAATTTTAAAAATTAAACGGCATTATTATTGAAAAATGTGTTTCCTATTTCAATAAAACATAAAAATACAACCATCCATCGTCTCATGTTATTCATTTTAATTTAGATTTACCTTTCTTTTAAAATGAAACTTGCCATATAAGCGCGAGTATATTACGCGTACGCGTACAGGGGATTGTACAACGCACCACGCGATACGCAGCGTGCAACTAGACGAGATTAATGAATGCGTATAAGTTACAAACTGTCCAATTAGATTTACAATTTCAGCGCGTAATTGCTTTACGCATAACGCAGAGTGTATGAATGACAAATAAAACATAAAAACAGATATCCTGTTACTTTTATTTCACCCCATTACCTCTAAAAATCAATGTCTTAACAGATCACATAATGCTCACAAACATAATTTGACGAACACATATTAACATCTTTCTATATATTTACAGCACTTCAAGAACTATGGAGAATTTTTGTCAATGAAGAAGACCCAGGGATTAGAACTATGGAGAATTCTTGTCAATGAAGAAGACCCATGGATTTTGGGAGAGATTGTTATCGTAAATCAATATTGCCCTTGCATATGACCTCTACTGACTTCAGATCTGGTGCTGAAAAGCATCCTAAAATTAAATCAAGACGAAATGCTTTCCATTATCCCACACAAGGACAATTTTAACTTCCCTATGGCAAATCAAAGTTTCTTGTGATGCTTCGATATGATGATCATGAGTAAATGCATTTTCTGTATAAAATAGCTGTTCTGAAATTATTTCCTTGACACTTCTGTAAAAGGACAGTTTGACTTGACTAGGTCTGATGAGGAACTGCAAGATGAAAGTGATGTATATATAGTTGCCTATAAGAAATGATTGGAAATTATTTTCCTTGATTATCGAACAAATGCCTATCTCATTTAGATAACAGGGTTAAAATGCTTAACACATGGAACTAAATTACACTTATAGAGTGGTGAGTATTAGTAAGAAAGGCACAGAAGCCATAAATATCATTGACATTTACAGAATAAATACTTACAATTGTTTTGAGTTCTCTTTGAAATTCTTCCCTTGAGACGTGCCTTTGCATAACACTCTCAAAATGCTCAATTGCATGCCTGGGTTTTACGTAAAGGCTCTGTCACACATCACGAAACGTACGAATAACGAACTAATAACGTACACTGTTTGGTCATTGAAATACATGTATATCGATTACCAAACTGTACGTTATTAGTACGTTATTCGCACGGTACGGTGATGTGTGACAGAGCCTTTAGCAAGAAGGATAATAATATAGGTCATCATGTTATAATACTTTCATCAGAAGTGTGATACACTTATGCACACCTGATTATACAGACACACAAATACGAAAAACGACAATGTTTTGTTTATCGGTATTAACACGACTTCCGCTTAGTATAGACAAGACAAATTCTGAATTCAGATTTGATTTGAACAAAATCATGGACTGAAAATGTAATATTATTGTATATAATATAATATATAATATATTGAATAACCTATGATCATGCAAATTAAAACAATATCCTCTAACATTGTCTGGAAACGTCTGACAACCACAATTTTTCATTCATTTCTTTCATTTCATAGATCACATATTAATTTATTTTTTTTAAAGTCATTAACGCACATGTCTAACTATAAAAACACACTAACGAACGCACCCCTAAGAGTCGATTACTCCATGAACTGCCAGTCTTGTTTGTCACTTAAACATATCATATTCAATTTTGTTGTATTTTTTTTTATCATCAACAGTTTGGGAAATTTTGAATAATCCTATTTGAGTATCTTTTTCCACACAAAAAAGAATGCATTGAAATGTTGATGAATATTGAAAATGTAAGCACTAGTATCTTGTTCAACAAGAGGGAGTTATATTCAAAAAAGGTTTGCCATTTTGAAACAATAACAGGCACAAAGTCTTATGAAATTCAATTAATGTAGGATATGAGTAGCAAACTCGCAAAACAGCTTAAATTAACCCAGAATGTCTTTGATTAGTGCTTCTATAAGCAGTTTGCCTTATGCAGCAAGAAAAACGAGATATCAAGTTAATTTAATCAACATTTACATCCCCACAAAGTAATGTCAGAATATGACAGAGCAAATTTACAACATAAACAGTGACTTATTGAAAGTTGATATTGCAGTATTTTGTATTATAAATGAGACCTATTTCCGATATCTAACCACTCCTCTTGAGCTGAAAGTAGATGTCTCGAAGAACCCAGGATGTGCGCTTGAGTTGAAGCAAAAATGAAAACACTTTGTTGTACTTGATCAGACAAGTCTCTGTGATGACAATATCAAATGGCCAGTCAACCTAGAAAACAAAATAGGTATGTGATTATACCTAGAGTATATTACAACAAATGCAGAGAGAACACAAGTTAGGACAAATTAAGAGATACCGTTTTTACTCGCCCAACTATTGCTCTGCTGAATGTACATCCCCTTATGATTGAGTTATTTCATACTCGCGTGAAATATGTTTAAAATTCTTTACAATAGTTCAGTAATTAGTATGATGATTTGTACAAAGTAGGTAAAATTTTGGACCAGGTCAATGTGGAATTTGCTGTTGTCAAAACGCACATTTAAGCACCACTTTGAAAAAATTCAAATAGACCAGGTTTAACTTTAACCTGCTTTTTCATTTAAGAAACAGGTGTTCAGTCATCTATGTTTTAGAAACACCGCTTTTTCATTTAGGAAACAGGTGTTCAGTCATCTATGTTTTAGAAACACTGCTACTGAATAAACACTTCGCCAGCAAAGTGTAATTCAGAGAAAAAATTATTGCATCTTGTTAAAGTACTTTTACAAATGCGAGAACATAAGTCAGGATAAGAAAAGTTGAACTTCAAATATTTGCAATAGTTCCATTAGGACGGTGGATCGAATATCTAATCCCCATACATCTCAAAGTGCATATCTTTCTCTATTTTGTGAAAATATCGCATTAAAAACGGAGGTTTAGCCAAGTTTTTAAAACGGGACAATAGGTCTAAATCCTAGAAACTGGTAAAAGATGAACAAACAAAAGAATTAATCACTAAAACGATTCAGTTCATTAGGTAAAAAGGAACTTAAGTATAAGCTTAGTAAAATGTTACAGACATTTAATTGAAACCCTTTACGCACCAAGCGCCAGCTACAAAGTCATGAAAACTCAGTATTGAATTTGAAAGGGTAAGAAAAAAATGATGAAAATTGTCGTGAAATGTGGAAAAGTTTCCTTTTTTCATCAAAACAAGTGGTGTTTTTTTTTCGATTCAAATATACAGACAGTCATCTAGTATATTCCTGTCTCTGAAATACTTTTGACGACATTGACGAAATTTGGTGAATCTAGGCTACTCCTTTAAATGAATCCATGCATCCTAAACACATATGCAGATACTCGTATTAAATACATAATTTAAAGCAGAATTAGTTTATCTTACAGTAAACACTTCATCCAAAGCAGGAAATGGTAACTGTAATCATATTCATCAAGGGGCCACAGTAATTTATAAAACGGAGAAAATGTTTTGAACAAAAATAATGTAGTTGCTACCGCAAACGTTTTGAACTGAAGTGAAACATAAGGGATTTGTAAAAGACAACAAACAAGGCCATTTTGAAATTCCATTGTGAATTTTAAAACAGAAATTTGATATTTATCAAAATATGAATAATAGTAAATTTCTAATAATATGTGACCCGTCATATCGAAAGGTACCTTAAGGTCGGCGAAATTAAAATTGATATTTTGGTCTCATCTGAACGATTATATTTTAAGCTTTAAAATGACACCTTGCTTTTGGTTATTGGATGTTCGATTACAAAGTTACATCCAAATTGGTAAAAGGTATCGGACTGATTCTGAAAAGTAAAGTTTTCAGAATCAGTCTAGTATCGGACTGATTCTGAAAACTAAAAAAACTGAGAAAATCAATTTTAAAGTTTCTGTACTGGTTAAACGTGAATGGAGAACGGATTTTTATATCGGTTTTTAAAACATTTGTCTTATGTTTTGGATGTTGGAACCTGATTAATATGATAGAATACACTTCAAAGATAACGTTTCTGTTGAAATTATTTTTGACTATGCTCAGCTTCAATGGCCTGTATCTCGTAATTTACTATGCCGGTATTAAGGTACCTTTCGATATGACGGGTCACATATGTCTTTATTCATTCATTGAATAAATAGCATTATTGAGCTAAGGGTCATTTTTTGACAAAAAGTCAACACATGGAAAATAAATGGCACAAATAAAACAAACTGATAAAGACAGGTTGCTTTTACAAATCTTGAATGGATATGCGTCTATATTAGTTGTTCTACTTCAAATATCAATTTCTGACCTTACCTTTTGAATTGCAATGTTTCAAGAAATTTAACTGAAAAGGAGAAAAAGGAAAAGCTCTCGGTAATCCGCTAATCATCTTGACACATTTTTTTACTTTTACTTAATACAAGATTTTTATGTAAACTAGGACTTGCATCCCCAAGATATCAAATTGATCTATCATTTTGGTGGTACGCAAAACAGATTAAGTACCGTATGGTTTCTATAATTAGACACATTTTCATATATCCCCAAAACGAAACATAACTCGGCTGTGCAATTTCACATTGGTTATGAGAAAAATAAGACCAATATTTCGGTACCAAAATCTCATTTTCAAGCAGTCAGACCATGCTCCTTCATGCTCCTTTAAGAACCACCTGGTGTGAAGTTAAAGAAACAGCCTCTTACTAAATTCATGAAATAATCAGAGAGCAAAAGCTTATGTTACCTGTAGCTTAAAGTGGAATAAGGTCGACTTATTTAAAGGTGTAGGTTCCTATCTTAGCATGTGTGTAATTTACTTTTAACTGATCGACTTTGACCTCTGAAATGTATATTGTGATTTTTTTAACCTCAGCTTGCTTCTTGTTTTCTCTTGAAAGGCAAACGAAAGTATGCAACTCTGGGGATGAGACTGTTATGAAAATACAAAAGAAATAGAAAAAAGGTTTACCAACAATTTAACATTTTATGATATATCTCCGAAAGAATAAAGAATTTAGAGGTGAAATTTTGGATTTAGAACCAGAAAAATATGGAATCAAAACACATACTACGCCCGGGGGGGGGGGTGAGAATGTGATCGGAAAGAGGTTAATTATTTATACACAAGTCCTTCGGCTGACGAGGGGAGAGAATTGATGTTGTTGTTGTTGTTGTTGTTTTTGTTTGTTTGTTTGTTTATTTGTTTTTGTTTTTGTTTGTTGTTGGGGTTTTTTTTGTTCTTTCTTTTTTTGTTTGATTGATTGATTGCCATAACTACTTATCTTAATGTATATATGTAACTAGTCAAAATATGGTTCACTTTAATCAAGAACACTTTCATCAAATTTTTATGACATATCATTTGGACTATCAATGTTTGATACACTTCCATTAAACAATATCATAACAAACACCCGTAAAGTGTTGAAAAGTAAACGAAAATTTAAAACACATTTAGCTATTACAATGCAATTCGGGTCAAATTGTCAAACACATGTAATCAGAGTAATGGAAATAAAACTCCGATTCTTTTAAAGTAAGATCCGTTGGCTTCCGAAATGGGTTTATCTGGTCTTTTTTATCTTGGGAATTTTAAAAGTGCAAACCTATTAAGAAACTATTCTATTCGTAAGAAATGGTTTTATATGCTAGTAAAAATAAAGTGATGAACTCTATTATGTATTGCTATTCAAATAACAGAAGCATTGTAAATGATCTTCAAACAATGCTCTCTAAAAGGCATCGGGGATAAAACATCTTACCACTATATGTTGCACTAATTCGTCCTTTTTAGGAAAATAAAACGTGATTACTTTTGTCTCTTTCTGTGTTCAAAATTAGGTATTTATTTGAAACTTGTATGTCTAAAACCGAGCAACACATAGCATTTAAACCGAATTTGTGACCAGTCGTGAATTGTGAGCGGCTATTTGACTTAATTACTTCGCTAAGTATATCTGTGTTTTCTGCTAACATTTTGCATGTAACAAATGTATAGAATTTTTCTGAACATGTTGTTTACTTTTAAAGAAATGTTGTTTATGTATATGAACAAACACCTTTTCGGATAGGATCATAAGAATATTCAGCAGCTGCAATCAAAAAGGATCTTCAAATCAAAGAGCACTGTCAATGACTACCAAAGATGGAATGGATAGGAAGAACATCGTTGAGAAAAAATAACACTTTCCACTTTTACAAGCAAAACAATGCTTAAAATTGCTATGGAATACTTAAATGGGCTACGAGTTATTGAGCTTATGAAGAGATATCTAAAGTTGGGAGATAGACGAACTGAACATATTGCAGTTATCAGCAACATTTCGTATACAATGTACACACAACGCTCGTAATTGATGCATGACCCCGAGATATCTTCCCGTGTTTTGGGTATAGGATAATAACTTACCAAGATCGCTGTATCAAAACTAACCGGCCGATTTTTTTTGAACATTTACCATTTTGTTCATGATTTATTAAGCTTTCTTGTGATATTTTTTGTGAACTCAAAAGACCAAAGGGTAAACCTGACTAGGTACATTTTGTAACAAGACCCCGGTCAGTACATTCGCTATGGAGTTTCGAAATACCAACTTTCATTGGCCCATCACGCTCGCATCCTTTAACCTATCAACTTTGAACACACATGTCAATCAAGATCATGAAATTCTCGTTCTCGTGACACCATACTCATTACCATACGATAATTTTAAGGACCTGATAGAGTACATTGAAAAAACACGTAGGCTTGTATTAGCAATGCAAAGATCGCCGTGTAGCCAGGCCCCTGACACTTTATCCCCATATACTTCATAGCTCATTTGATTACCATTTCTCAATAGGCGCTGGTTAACGTTTCTTGGCTGATTGCGTGATCAGTGGCTCCCATTACAAAAACGAGGACGCATTATGAATAATCCTACTCAAATAAATCCTGACATTGCCCTTGATGTGTATTACGCTTAATTGAATGCAAGCTGTGCAGCATTCTTCAAAATGCGTCCTCGTCTTGTTCATCCTTCATGTAAGACATCATGAAATTAGTCTAGCGTGAAAACTGTTATTAATACATGTATTGATTATTTACTGATGAGTCTTTTGAGCAGTCTAACTCATGAATATTCGTTTTTGTCTACATACTACGCTATGATTGGGGCCGTGTTTTGAGTGTCATCTCTGTTACTCTGTGGTGTAGCGTGCCGTGGACGATAACTGCAATATGACATAGGTACAAGGATATAAAGCTATAACGATACACACTAGCATACGAGATCAGAACTGATGCTACCGTATTTCTAATAAATAATCAGATAAAGGAATGGAGAAATACGCATCGTACACTAGAACATTAATAACAATCAGACAAATAACAAACAAGAAGATACTGACAAGTGAAACTTCCCCAATGAGAATGACGATTGAAGCTTTCAAGCTAATAAGGACACTTTTGAATAACAAAATCTCTTTTTCAGTCGAACAATTTTTATTAGCATAATTAACCTGGATACCATATAGAAAAAATACGTCAAACTTAACTTGAATGAAAATTCAATAGGTGATCAATCAGAATAAGAGATGAAATATATGAAGGCTAGAGATATGAATATTTGTTTAGAGGATGAAATGTATACAAATCAAAGAGCACTGTCAATGCTAAAACATAACAACCATGATTACTATGCCAAATTTGAAAATAAATAAGAATTAAAAACATTATATTGTCATTACAATTGATGTTATATTTATCTAACAAGTGCAAATTCGACCGGCTGTCAAAGAAAAAGTGTAATTCAATGAAACAAGCTGGTAAAAAGAAATTATGGTTTAAATAACCCTAATTGTGAAAATAATAATGTCAGTATTTGCATTGTTAATGTTAGCAATATGTATGCTAGATTAATAAGATTGAAATTAGAAAACGAAAATTCCGGTTTTGTCAGAGCTCTTGGGCAATTTTCATTACCTGCAAAGAATTCTAGATTTTCGAGCTTTACACGCACATAACTTTTCCAATAAAAAATCAAAATATCAATAAATGGGTTTTTTTACGGGGTTAGTTATATCGCATGAGGTATATTCCAGCTAATTTTATATTTCTATTTTTATTTTAGAGATGGTATTTTAGATCAAAATAATATAAACATCTGAAATATCCAGGAAGTGGTTTTTTCCCTTAGTGATTGTTCCTATATCAGCATGACTAACAATAGCAAGTACATCAGCATGAATATAGCAAGTATTGTCTTAATTTCGGTGACTGTTCACCTGACTGACCATGATGCATCACCGACCATCCTATGACAACATATTATGAGAGAATACATACAATATACGTACATATGAGTGAATAATTTGGAATATTGTATTCAGACACCAACTCCCTTCTCATGCTTTAATGAATAGGGTTTTAATAGTAAATAATGATATCAGGATCATCTAAGAAAAATATCTTGAAGCAATTAATTTACTGTTGATAAGAATCGTGATAAGGCCTTGCAGCAGCAAGTACATCGTGTTGATGTTATAACATATTTTATAGTACCATTATGGAGCATATATATAATGCAAGTCTATAATCAATCACGAGTTTAAAGGTAGACTATTTTGTTATTCAGCTTTAAGCCAGGCTATAGCATTAGGATGGTTCCCCAAAAAAACAATCGTCAAATTTTGATTTTTCAAAGGAGATGTTTAGATGGTATGTAACTTACTTCAGCCTTGAGTAATAACCTGATGCTGATTGCATTCTCATTCCCTCAAACTCAATTATTGTAAATTGGTAGACCATTTTTTATTACTTACGTATTATCATAGAGCTACATTCAAAATACACGTTGAACAATTTTAACATTTCCTTTGCATTTCAGCTAATTCTTTGGCACTTTATATCTTGTTTTTTATACACCGCTTTCCCATATTTTACTCAGATTTCTCTCACATTCCAGTTATAAAGAAAACCACATCAGCGTCTAGTGTCATTTCTTCATGATTAGTCATTTAAAACCAGAATTAAAACAAAACAGAAAGTAACCTCCTGAGCATTATTATTGAGGTAGAGCTAGTATTGTAACTTGATTGTTTAACAATCTCATTTGTATTAAGTACAACTGAAGGATTGTATTTGATCAAGTTGAACACCCAGACAAACTAATCACATCTAGAATACACCAACTTGTTTAAGGCTCAATTGCTTTTGTACTATGCCTGCGGTTATTTTCTTGATAGACATAGACAATACAATTTGTTTTCCTTGTAATTAAGATTGTATACATAGTCTTAAACTTGTCTTCCAATTGCTTTAATTGAAACTCGTGCGTAGGATGTTGTAGTGTGCCAATGTGAAGGCATTCGAAACTTGGGGAATTAGTCAATGACGTTCTGAAGCTTTGGATGGTAGCTGAAGGTACCTACTATTGTATGTAGTAATCAATGTCTCATCAGTCTTGTTAGTATCGTTATGTAATTGGGCACTGCTATAAAAAAAAAACATTTTGTTGTATTGGATTTGTTTTTTAATTAAAAAAAAAAGACATAAAAGTCAGCAGCACGTTTGAAAACTCATTATAAACAAATAATTAGAAAATTGGATTTAATATATATAGGCCTAAACGTTAAAACAAACAAGATTAATGTTTTTACCGAGGGTGGATACTCAAGATTTCTGACGCTAGAGGGTATCATCAAACATTAAAATACCAAATCAAAAGTCGTCGCATTTTTAAGTTTTGTTAACATCATTATATCATTTCAAAAAATGTATGTCATTCAAAATTATAGATATTATCATAATAGTTATAATAAGTGTTTAAATGATGCACAAAGTGTGCTCAACAGATTGCATTCTTTGCCTTAGGTGCCTGTCATTTGACATATTATCTATTCGTTAATATTATTATCCTATTTTGGTTTAAAAGCTTCTGTTTCAGTGCGGAAGGCGGCTGTAAAAAACTAACATTACTTAAATTGAGCATTTCGCAACACGGAGAGGATAAAACCTATGATGCTAAATTTACGATCCTTGGAAAACATATGGGGATGCTCAACACCACGACCAGCCACACCGACTGTGAAGCAATACATTGCTTGCTGCAGTTATAGACCAATACATTTACATACATTACAATTTCTTACAGAACATCATAAAATATAAACTTTGACTTGAAATTATGCACCTGAATAGAGTGAATTTTTCCACTTGTTTGAAAAGTTTAACGCAGGACAATTTTTTTTTAGGTGTCCTTCGTTTAACTGCTCAAAGAGTGGAAGTTCACTCTTTTTGGTGTAATTATCTCTCTTTATGAGTGGAAATTTGCATTCATGAAATTGTGAACTTTTTAGGTTTTTGGAATTTAGAAACAAATGTCTAGGAACGGTTTTCTCAAATTTTTGATTTTTATCTTATTTATTGAAAAAATGCCAAAAATAGGCCAAAAATTGCCATTTTGGTGGCAGCGGTGGGATTGTTTTGCATTTTTGACCTTTTTTTTTGCATTTTTTTGAAAACTAAGATAAAAATCAAAAATTTGAGAAAACCGTTCCTAGACATTTGTTTTTAAATTCCAAAAAGCTAAAAAGCTCAAAATTTCATGAATGCAAATTTTAGTTAGGCTTTCCAGAAATTTTGGGGCAAAAAATACGGTTTTTGGCATTTTTTTGCCAAAATTGACATTTTTGGTCAAAAACTGATATCATCATCATGTTCAGGGTAAAAATCCGCTTCTAAAAATGTATACTTTTATATAGTTTATGTAATTAGTTTGAAAGTTAGAGCACAAAAACAGTTTATGCCATTTGAAGGTCTACACCAGCCTTAAGTCACTATGCTGACTGCAATTTAGGTATTAACAATAATATTGACTCCAGAAGATTAAACAAAGAGGTTATTTATTGGACAGAGTAATGTAGAATATAATACAGATGCAAAGTAATACGTAATTAGGAATACACTCCTGTGAAAGAAGGCATCAAGTTACTTTATAGAATTGTAACAGAAATTCATGACATTTCATGAATGGTCACAATTTGGGCACACAGCTTGTTTTATTGGATTGAAAATAACTGACGGACCAGTGCCTGTCAGAAAATCCCAAATGTATTTGGAGATGGAATCCTTTTAATAAGAAACTTCACATGATTTAAATGACTGCAATTGAATAAAAAGGAAGTCTGAGTAACAGTTGAATTTTATTCTTAAGAAAATGCTTTTCATTTTTCACTTGTTACATATTTGAAAAGAACATGTTGATAGGATCAAAACAACAACGCAATGAAAATAACTTGACGTCCATAAGTATGTTCCG
>JXSR01S073789.1:106444-123627 GCA_000969725.1 Ophiothrix spiculata | reverse complement strand
TCAAAAATTTCCTCCACAAATTCTAAAAGTCCGACCCCTATATGAGCCTTCTGAGGCCAGTCTGGTGATGCAGCGTTATTAATCGCAGTCTTTAATCTCGTTGGAAACAAAAATTCTATAAAAGATGGGAAATCAACTCCATACAGTCTATAAGAGGATAGTCCCTCAGTCACATATAAATCTCCACAAAAACCCAGCAATTTTGGAATGTAATCACTGTTAGGAAGTACCATCATGGTCAGGAACTCTGCCCCTTGCAATAGGGCCCACATTGACCTTGCTTCAGGGAGAGATACTTTTCCATCATGATTAATATCAGCAATGTTAACTATTTTTGTTTGTAGGTGATCATAATTTCCTTCACCCAGTTTTCTATTTAGATATGCAGTAATCATGATTCTGAAGTCATCCATGGAGCTTCCATCCTCAGGTTTCTTATAGCCGCTGTTTGCTAGGTCCATGTGGTATTTGATTAGTACTGATTTAGGCCATTCGGTGTCACTGTCCACTCTTAAAGTACCTTCATATATCTGAAAGAACAGAAAAATATATGTTACATTTATTGAATGTATATTCTTTTTTAACATAACATTAAAAATATTCATTTTTAATTGAACTTTTTTCCAGTCTAATAAGTTGTAAAGAAACTTATTTTCTAGACATCTCCACAATATTGGTGGAAATACTGTACCATGTATATCAAAAAAATTGTGCACGGATTAAAACTGATTTTGACCTTGATAAAAGCATATAATCATAATTTTCTTGTTATTGTAGTAAAGCAGATTAAATAAGCTTTCAAATGCAGAAAAAATTATAGAATTTGGATGAAAAATAAAAAAGATATGACCAATTTTGTGAGTACTTTTAGCTTTTATCATAATGCCATAACCCGTAATTGTGATATGTAATATCTTGCTTAACTGTGTAAATCCCATTGGAATGGAAGAAAAAAAGACGTACTTACAAAATTGGTCATATCTTTTTTATTTTACATCCGATTTCCATAATTTTTTCTGCATTTGAAAGCTTATTAAATTTGCTTTACTACAATAACAAGAAAATTATGATTTGGTACACATGGTACAACAATGTAGGTCCTACATTGAATACAGTGAACATAAAAGCATTTTTGAATAGATTCATTAGGTTTGTAGAATATCAATGAAAACATATTTAGTTTGATAAAACCAGTGAATTATTTGGAAAATAAACTCACATAATATTTCGTCCTACTCGTCTGAGGACTTCATCAGAGTAGGACGAAATATTATGTGAGTTTATAGTCCAAATAATTCACTAGTTTTGTCAAACTAAATAGGTTTTCATAATAGCATTTCATTACTGATACACATATCAGTCCAACATGACAATTTTGGAACTGAAGAAGGCTAAGCAAGTTGCTGACAAAAAGCTTTACTGATAAACATAAGCTGGTTTGAGTTTTTTTTTCAGATTTTAAGTTAAACATGACTAAATTGATTCAAAACACCAACAAAATCAAAATGCAACATGGCTTTAAAGAAAAAAAAGTATACACAGCAAAGCTCCTCAAGCCTGTACATAGTAAATGGTAACACTATTTTTTCAATAAAATATTGAAGTGAACAATAGGCCATGAAGAATGAAAATGTGTGCTGTTAGTAGGCAACTTGACAAGTACAGTAGAGTTGCTTTATGGTGTGCAAACAAAATGATGTCGGTACTTTATAGTAATGGTACCAGACCTATCAAGTTTCCTAAAAACTGTATTAGTAACTGAACCATTGTGATACCACCTACAGGCAATATGAACTTTGTTGTGTAAAAAGATGTCCTACTGCAGCCTTACTGTATACAAAATTGATACTTTGGGAACTGTCTCAGCTGATGGACCAGTGTTTATAAGACGAAAAATCGAAAATATATGGGATATCCCTATGGTATCGTGATTTATTCAACTGTATTTGGACTTGACGTGAAATGCAATTAATGAGTTAATTTATTTACTACAGAGTACAGACATGGAATAGGACTATATAACAATTTTTCATTCTCAGACATTTCGCCTCCAACCAGGGAAGATTAATACACTGATGAACTAGTTATTAAAGTTCTGTTGAACTACTTCTGAGCAGTTTGGCAGTTTTATCTTCTTGTAAATTTACTTTATTTTGGGGCTCCTTTGGGGTGATGAACAGTGTTTCCGCTAAGGTTTTGAGCTTGTGCCAATTCGAACAAGTTTTACAAAGTTTAACACTTAAGTGGTCAAGGTCCTCCACATGCTCGTTAGTGGTCAAGGGGGGGTCCATATGGACCCAACCCCGAAAGAGCGCTTTCGCGAATGAATTTTACTTTGAAACTCTGGTCTAAGGTAAAGTACCTCAAAAGAACTATAACAAAGAAAATTTTTCGAAAATCGGACAAACCGTTTCAAAATGGCGACCAAAACAAATTTTGCCGTGTTGCATCAACATTTTCCCGCCAAAAAATTGAAAACTCACTTGCCAATGGAATTTTTCAATAAAATTTATCTCATATTTGTAGTATGTAAGTACAAATACATTCCTGAAATAAATTTGAAAAAAGTTGTTCGCTTACGATTTTATGGGCAAAACAAATTTGAAGAGCGCCTTCGAAAATTCTTATTTATGCTAATAAGCATGGGAAGGGGTGGGTCGATTTGAGTTTTTTTTTGCCACCAAGTGAAGGGTATGGTAAAGTTAGACAAACACATAGAGGGGCGATGAAAAATTACTTCGCGTTTTTGCGGTAACGCGCAAAAACCAAATGTTGGGTTCATATGGACCTACCCCCTTGGCCACTTAAGTGTTTAGAGGTGCTTGTGCTAAAATCATGAGCTGTGGCTAAAAAGTGGCTCAATAAAGCTAGAAAATATCTTTCTCACACATTTTCAGAAACACGTTGCGCCAATTTTCACCGCTCCTGGCGCGCCATACGGCCTTAGCAAAATCACTGGTGATGAATATAGTTCATTGCATGCTCAGTAGGGATCTGATTGGTTTGGAACAAATCCCCTTCCATTTAAAGGGGATTTGTTATTTATAATTAGACAATGGGTCCACAGAAAGTGTTTTTAGAAGTAGAATCACAAAATCACTGTGAAACCCGATGTTTTGTCATGCTTATAATATTCTATACAATACATTCTTGTATTAAATATCTTAATCCATGGTGGACACTGATTGGCATTCATCATTCAAAATAATTTCAAATGTTTGTCTTTTGTATGACAAAAATTAGGAACCAATCTTTTTTTTTTGAATTAGCCAAAAAATTACTATTTCTGGATAAATAAAATACAAATACTTAAGATCCGGGTTCACAAGAAATTTCAATTGCAGTCATATTCTCAATTCTCAGCAGTGTGCTTACAGAATAGTGACCATGTAGAACAAATACTTAAAGTTTTCCATTTGAGAAAGAGACATGTCATTTGAGACCACTTCACTCTAGTCATGGCAGCTTAGAGCCCTTCAAGGAGCTAATATCTTGTGTATATTGAGTGAGTAACAATGATGACGGTCTAGGCTTTCAGGATCCACATCCAACCCTCAAGGTTTGACAAGGATAGAGCTTTTGAGAATGATAGACAAACTGGACAATGGGTGGGATTTTGAACCCAGGTGGGTGGGGATATCTTCACTAATGTAGTATTCATATGTGTTTGCCTCTTGGGATGCTATATTAAAAAATATTTGGTAAAACCATTAGTGGGTTTTCATCATAGATGAAAGCAACACATTTGCTTATAAGTTGGCTGTTACCCCTTCTGCTTTATATAGGAGGGTGGAAATTCACGTAGGGTCAGTTGGTCGGGCAATTTTTTTTTTGCTTAAATTATATACCACAAAAATCCGAAAAAATGGGACAAAAAATAAACAATTTTTACAAAGAAATCTTCTAAAAAATTGATTTTTACATGATTTTGGCAAAACTAAAAAACAAAATAATTTAAAACGCAAATTTAAGGTCGGTCAGGAAATTATTTTAAAACACCCAATTTGAGTCAAATTGGGACTTTTTCTTTCAGAATTGTCATATTGAGCCAAATATAAGTAGAGCAAACTGAATTTTTCCAAGTACGACTGGCACATCAGGGTACAAAGTGTTTTGCAGACAACCCCTCGCCAGTCTTTTGAATCAATGATATGCTGATGGGACAATCGTCTTATAGCAAACAGATTTAAAGATGCTCATTTTGGGGGCTTCTTTCAAGTGCTTCCATTCATTGGTAAGTTGAATGTACTACTATATCCAAAGGGCGTCTTCTGCTACTTTCTCCCTTGAATAAATGTATATCTTAAAATAGCCTAGCTTGTAGCAACTAAGAAGTATACCTGGTCAAACACCTTATTGAGAAAACATCCGGTGTATACAATTTGCATTCTTTTCAAATAACATCTTTCTAAATCTTGTACATGCTGCTGTTCATAAAGCATCCTTAAAATGGAATCTTTCAACTGGCAAACAGAAAGGATTAGATCTTATTCAATTTATAAATAAACTTTTAAAGACAAATCCTTTGTTTTGAAAATTGATGGATCAACCATATAGTCTATTTATAATTGAAATTGTACTTAAAAATATCACAATCAATTTGAAATAGGCATAGAATATTTATATATCAAACAATAAAAATTCAAAATCTCATGACTCACTATATGAATAGATTTAAAGAAAAAAAATACAATTCCTAAATTTGGTGCCATTTTTTGAACCACCATGGATTAATTTGGACAACTAAAATATAAATTCAGTGCAGTGCTCTAGAAAGGAGAATTTGCACAGGGACCAACGGTTGTTATGTACATAACAAATCACAGCACAGTAGCTATTGATCTTAAACACAGCAACTTTGGATTAGAGAAACTATGCCAAACAAAATGTGACTGACAAAGAATGATGTAACTGATTGGTAAGGATGAGATATAAAAAGACCCACTAAACTATATTCGGGGGGGGGGACTGGTGATGAATATGGGGAGGAGAGGCCAGTTGGCAAAAACAAGGAAAAAGATGGTAAGTTGGGGTAAAAGAGGGGTGAAAAGAGGATCTCTCACATCCCTGCATATTGGTGTATTACATGCATGAATAAGAAACAAGAAAAAGAACATTTGTTTTTATCAACAGAAAGTTGATGACATGTTGAATGGTTTCAAAACACATATTTTCAAAACAACAACACTGATTTTCTAACAAAAAGGGTCTTTTTGAAACCTGAAGAAGAAACCAAATGTTAAGGGGTTTAAAATTGAAAGTAAAACTGTGCTAAATCTTTTTAGGTAACTTGTTAAAGGGAGTAATTTTAAAAAATTTGTTCATGCATGTGTGCTATCAATATAACAGAGTGGCCTCCAGGGGGATCTGGGCCCTAATTCATGAAACCCTGCTAACTCTAGTTGGCTGCTAACTCTTTGTCAAATTTTGACAAGTTTCATGAATTTGGACCCAGATTACCAACAAATAGACCTCCATATCAGGTAGTAAAGTTTAACGTTAGAATGTTGGGCCAATGTTGGACCAACTAACTTTGCTATCTGGGGATGATAGTTCAACATTTTATGTTGGACTGAACAAGTAGTTTAAAATCTCAAATTTTAATCTGTGATTATATGGGATCTTTGTGTACTCACCTGAGTTTCAGGCTCTTTGGAAAGGCACCGGGTTAGATGTAATTTAGGTTCTTGACATAACTCCTGGCACATTGGTCCTCCAATTATGCCCTTTCTGTAATTTGCACACTGCAATTAAACAAGATGTGACCTTAAATTAATAAAGATATTAAAAAACTGATAATCATGCAAATGAGCTTGCAACATGTGCAGTATGATAACTATGAATGCACTGGTTAAATATTAATAAATGTGTATGTCATCTTATGAGTGAAATGCAACAATAATGCATGGTAAAGTTTATTGTGCCCAATACATAAGGGAATGGGTGAATTTTCATTGATTTTATCACATTTCCATAGCAAAAAGGAGTGCAAATTAATAACTTATTGACAATAAATAGTAACTGCATATTTGTATAAACAGTGTTTTGAGGATGTTATTATCATTTCACAGAAACTTTGAAATTCAGATTTTTGTTACGAATTTGCATCCGTAGACCATAAGTGTAGTAAATAATGGCCTTGAACATGTCACTATGCTCAACACAAATTCGTAACCATTCGTACGAAGGCCGTACAATCAATTGTCACCATAGTATAAGATATACAAATGCATTTACTCACAAATCAAAACAAAATGATGAAAACAACATAACAACCTCAACACACTTTACACAGTGCAGAACGCAGAATGCAGTGTCCATTTCGTATTTTCAATCCATTCTGCGTGTTTTCATTTCTTATTTTCTGATTGGCTTGTTGTGCTGTGTTTGTAAAAGGTATAAATCAGGGACACACATCTGATTCTGCCAAGGAAAATGTGGACACACTGCCAACTGTACTTCTGATGGTCTACGAATACAAAACTGCCCATTTCCTCACTACCCCGATGAGATCGAAAATTTAAAAGCATATCCCAGATTGTATTGGGATATCCTCAGGTGATAGGGGTGTAATCACATTTGTATTTTGCTTATTGCCAGTTTGCCGGTGTGTAACCACACTTAAATGTCCCTGTTTGGATAGGTGTGTACAGATATCTCCAATTCACACATTTTTCAAGTAGGGTTGTGTATGAAGATTTTTTTACCCCAGCTGCAAAGCACCACAGCATAATGAAATTTACAATAAAATACTTAAATTGTGAGTTGTCTTTTCCAAATATTAATGGTACACCACCAAGAAGCCGTATTATTTTGATGAAAATATTGCAAATTACCAAGTTTGCATTCAAAAGTCTTTTTTATCGTTTTTTTTTTGGTTTAAACAAGTTGGTAACTATACTCTCATGTCCACTCGCCAATATCAATAACATTAATTTAACATATGCATCAAATTCATGTACACATCAAAAGACCAAGATTCATCATTAATTTATCACTACTTCTTGACCCTTCAACACACTGTTCAAATTTTTTATGTTAAACTCATAATGAGGCATTGATGTCTCAATACAAACAAGTGTAGTATTGTTTTCTTTTCTAAATGGTAAGCTCTGTTTGAAGAAGGTAAAGAAGCACCTTATGGGATATCCAAGCAACCATGACATGACAAGGTGTAAAGGTTCACTTCACTGCACTTGTTGAAATGTGTTCACAGCTTCTGCAACTATGTCTCCCTTCATTACATTCAAACAAAAGAATTGAATTTTCCCGGTGTAAATACTTGTGGTATATTGTATCTATACTTGCTAAAATCCAAAATTAAAATCCTTCACAGTAACCCTGCTTTCTTATTGTAAAATGAAATTGGACTCTGGCGTATAGAGGCCCTGCATGTGATGTGTAATACTGTGAAAATGGCGGATTGTTCAAATGCATTCAATGAAAGTGTTACGATTACCAAACACTTCATATTGTCCAATCAATAAAAATGTACCAATATCAGTAGGTTAATTACAGAATCTTGTTGAATGGACAGCGATACGTCATGTTTACGGGAAAGGTCATCAGTCCAAATCCTTTGTTTGGTATCAATCGATAAAAGCATGCAAGGCCTCTATTTCACCATTCATATATTAACTAAAATCAATACCATACTTACAATATATCCCTTGACCTGTTGACCCCTACATATTGGACTACCCTGCCCATTATATGTGAGGTAGACTACCCAGCTGGCAAGGAATAGAAGTAACCATAAAATCAACAGATGCCTGATGCGCATGCTGCTCCGACCCTGTACATTTATGAAACAAGAACATATGAAAAAAAGGTTTACTTACAAATTTGAGGACTCATGTTATAATATGGGATGAAGTCAAAAAAGTGTAAGAAAATAATCTTGGTTAAGTGAAATCTATTGTTCAAAAAACCACTTATCAGGACATTATCATAGTTCAATCCTTTTGTAAATATCTCATTAAAAAACAAAGGTTTTAATTTACAATAGTTTACAAAATTGTAAATGACAAAAGAAGTATCAATTGGTCTTATCCCACAAAAGACATCGTCAATCAAAGTGACAGTCTATTCCCTTCTATCAGCTTGGGCTTTTTTTGCTTTCGTTTGTATAAACACTGCATGGGCGTCATTTCAGGGGGGAGGGGGAACACGTCCCCCCACATTTTGAAGGGTGGAGGATACAATATTGCATTACCCACAAAAACACCCTTAGAATGCAAAAAGCGCTAGGGCTCCCTGAGCGCTAGGGCTTCCTGACCCCCACCAAAGGGCTCTGCCCACTGGACATCCGCCAGGGACTCCGACCCTGGACCCCACACACTTCAAAATGAAATGACCCCCATGCTGCAGTTGTTACAGATTACAAACTCTCAAGTGGTGATTATCTATACTATTGACTCAGTCCAGTGAATATAGCATCAGTAAACTCATTTACAAACTGCAGTTTTATGCATTATAAAACACTAGGCCAATGTATTATACAGGGAATCATTCTTTAACACACATACATTAGGCTTTTGTAAAGCGCGGTAATGCGCCATTTCATAAAGACCATGGTGCATCCTATAAAACTACAAGCAAAATATAATACAAAAAACATGAAAATACAAGAATCAGTGATTGAATTGATGAAATTTAAGAGCCTTCTTGAAAACAGATGAAGATGTGGCAATACGGATTGAGGTGGTAAACTATTCCCGATGGATGGTGCCTTGAAGCAAAATGTTTGTCAAATAAAAAATTGTGTAAGCAGAGTCAATGATTCAAAAATCCTGGAAGGAAGGGTAGGAGGTTGCTCACATAACGATGCTAGCAGCCCTTGTTGATCCGCCTTGTATTTGACCTTAAATGTCATGGTCCACATCAATAAAATTTGCACCCCTTATAACGGGCACCATTCATTTAGAAAACATTTCGTTAAATTGTGGACCTGTTTGTCTACAACTGATACTCCAAAATGCGAGTCAAATGGTATTGATCTTATTATTACATACATAATCATTTTTTCTCAAATAGAACATAAATTTGTACTAAAGATTTTTTTAGGCTTTATACAAAGTTTAAGTAAACTAAAGTTTAAGTAAACTACTGATAAACATATTTTTACCCAACTTGTATCAACCCCTGATTGTAAAATTATTGCACCCTACATTGAACTACCGATCAGCTATGGTATCCTTAAATGGTGATTGTTGCTCAAATTAAATCCTTTTTGCAAAAATTTTTAACACCACTTCATGATGAAAATGTGACCCTTTGAAGTTGATTCATAATTCTTAGCCAGTCAATGAATAAAAAATGGTATGAAACTGAGACAAAATATGAAATATTCAGGTAATTCAAACTTACCATGATTATGAAATAAAAATCTCATAGAAATCAAAACCCCACCATCTGTGACAGAAACATATGTTGGAATAATGAAACGGTATCCCTATCCAGGTCCTAGTCTAGGTTATCACTTTATTAATAATCCTAATACTAATTAAACCATTTGATCATTAATATAATTCAATCTATTTCATAATATAAAATGTCATTAAAACTAAACCATTCCAATCATGAAGGGAATAATTTAGTATCTAATTAAAAGATAAATGCAATCGATAAAAACATGTGTACTGTCGAAAAGTAATACTGTCTGAATTAGTAACACTGAATCAAACAGTAAATATGTAAAATTTGAATACCCATAGATAATTCCTATAATTGGCACATTTCTGTCACTGGTAAAGTGTTGGAACTCAGAACAAGGCCAAAAATTTTAGCTCAAGGTATGCTGTATGTAGGTGATAACCCTTCAATCAAATATGGAAAAAGTATATGTTACTTTTTTCACCAGCTCGGAATACCTACCTTTAATTTAAAGTTCACATTTTAGTTTCATAATAAAGATTACAAATCATGAGGTTGCAGTTTAAAATTTCAGCTACACCAGTCTAATCATTTTATTTCATTTCCATTTTTTGTATTTTGGAGCTCCCCATACTTTGCTTTGATTTTATTGAGCTTGCTATAAATAGGTACATTTTAATTTATATATAAAAACAAAACATTTTTCACCTGTAAATTTTCAAATAGGTTATGAGAAAAATTCTGACAACATATGTTGACACCAATATCTCTCAATTTTGGAAACATGAAGCAATAATACCATGCTTCGGGGAAAAAATACTAATTTTTATCATCAAATGTCAGAGACCAAACTGATAAAACATACAGAATCCCAACATCCTCCATAAAGCATTACCTTACATATCCAGCTACAAGTCATCTCATCAGATGCTCCTCCAAAACAAAAAACGATTTCAGATCACTATATCCATCCATTCCCGTCTCTTCAATGTCACATCTAAGTCTCAGGATATATCCTACCTATTACTATTACATAATCCATTAAGTGATTGTCTAGTGACAAGCCTGCTGAATTTTGCATGATGATCCCATGTCCCCGCAAGCTTTGTTACACCTTATTTGCTGCAATTTGACATCATATACACTTTGTCTAGAATATTATCTCATCAATGCATTCACAGACAGGCAAGTCAGACATACACATGGGTCTCAACTGAAGTAATTAAGTTGAGCTATTTTTGAGACGGGTTTTGAAAGTAATAAAGAATAGAAATAACATACAGGTTTTAAAAAGTGTGCCGAATTCATCTGTGTTAGCAAACTAATTCTTAGAAGTTATTCAATTTGGCTACCAAATAACAGGTATAGTGGAGCACTAGTAGCCAGGTTGCTAATAGACCTGGCAACAGGACACAGGTGTTTAAAGGAGGTGGTTATCAGAGACTACAAGATCAAATCATTAGTGCCTCAAATGATACTATAAGACTTGACAATATTGGTATAGTCAAGATTACCGATGGGTTAAGACAAATACATGTGTTGAAAGTGGCCCAGTGGTCATAAATGGAAGCATGATGTCATCACTATGTTAAATACATTTTTCAAAAGACATTTTCTACAATATCATGATGTAAGCTACCTTCAAGTTTAAGGTTTTGTAACTCATGTGAACTCTTGTACCCAAGTCTAGCAATCCTGTTTGACACCAATTGCGAGAAATTTGGGTTAAGTGATGAGGTGAGCGTAAATTTTAAGTTTTCTTATTTATCATAGTATGCCTGCATTCTGTACACACCGAATGTTAAAGTTACATTAGGCAAAAAAAAAAAAGGTTTGTCTCAGAAACCTGCGCGCATTGCTATGTGAAAATAAAGGGCTAAACTCAACATCATTTTAGTTATTTCAGATGGAAATTGGTCCATCTTCTACTCGTGTCATTTTTTTTATGTGTTGAAAAAATATAACTGGCTGCAGGTACATTTTTTTGGCAGTGTTAATTAAGAATTTCTGTAGTTACAATATTAAAGGTGTGTATTACGATCACTTTCACTCACAAAATCAAATTGAAGATTTTGATACCACAATAAAGCACATATTTTTCTCATAACCCCTGTAAATTTTCACGCTCATATTATGTTTCATTGAAGAGATATGGTCAAAAAAGTGCTGAATTACTGGAATATTTTGTTAACAAAATTAAACTGGTCTCTCTCAGAAACATTTTTGCTTGTAGCATTACTTTAATTGTTTTATGTAAGTGGTGACCCTTTATTCAAATAAGGAAAAAGTATATGTTTAATTTTTCACCAGATCAGAATACCTACCTTTAAACTAATCATCACCTCGGAACTTTACCTCATTTCATTGCAAAGGTATGTGTAATTCCTTAAAAAATTAGCGCATTATTATGAGTGTAATTCTAGAATTCTTATCTTAAAATTAGTTAATGCTTATAGAAAGCTTAGAAAGTAAAACCTAAATTAAACAATGTAGTCATATTTGATAATCAAAATGCTTTCATTATAAAAATGAAACTCTGTGTACTGCTACACTCTTATTAACAATTGATGAAAACTGGACATGACATGAATATCCTGAAGGAATTATCATGAAAGATGTGCTGCATTGAGGCATCAACAAAGCACTTAGCCCTGAAGATTACTGGACAGACGATACACATTACATGCCAATGGCTATTTGGTGTTTATCTTCAGATTTCCATTTTGTGTTTTACTGTATTCCAAGGAGGCTGCTATATAAAAATGATGGTACATAGTGAATGTGCTTCAAAAAAGCACCCTTAACCCTTACCCTCCTACGTACTACAAAGTACTACAGTAAGAAATCAATAATTCGCCTAAGTCCGAATACGTTACAGACGGCGGATATAAATGATCAGGGAATTGCTGCCCGGGCAGGCCACGCTCTGTGGCTTGGCATTGGTGGACATTTGATCGCGATCAGAATTTTTTTCATGATGTATTCGGACTTAGACTGTATTTAAGCGTGCGACCGTAAGGGTTAACAAGGACAACAATGGTCTGAGACAATGATAGTGGTTTGTTAACCATGCTCATAAAAAGAACACAAAGTTCACAATCAAATTCAACCCATTGCATGGATTTGTAAGAAATTTGTAAACTCCCTGAGTGGACTGAAATCCAACCGTTTTCTTATAACAAGGATAATAATAATTTTGACAGAAAAAAATTCTACTGTGATTGAACTTGGAACATGTAGCCAAAAAAGATATGACCAATCCCAAATTTTTAAATGACCAACAAATGGGTCTGCCTATACTTTGATCAACACTAAATAGGCAGGAATTATGTGGCTTTTCTTCATCTGCAAGTAAACATAATCCCAGTTACACATGCGCCGTAGATAATGATGCGCGAGTCGCGCTGCGTCTCCTGCAGTTGTGCGGCGTCTCCTGCAGTTGTGCAGTGTCCACCTACGCACGCATCTGTCTGTATCAATTCACGATGTGAAGAGGCCCGCCTATTTGGTGTTGATCAAAGTATAGGCCTGAGATGAAACCTAAAAATCATCTTCATTTCTCTACATGCACAATCATCAAGAGTCAAGATCCCAGGGTTGGGAGCTTTGAAACCTATGCATGAAACTGTTGGATACAGTTTGAAGGCAAACAATAGCAAAAAAACTTATTTCACAATGGTTATGCAAGAGATACTTGCTGCTATTCGCCAACGAACTGGTTATGTAACTCAATGACAACTGGATCACTAACATTTCATAACAACTGTAAATCTCATGGACTTTGTGAGAAGATCATTTCAAGCATAATGCAGGACTTGAATGAGTGATACAGTTGACATGGAGATAAAAAAAACATGCAACACTTCAGCAGTGAATTATTTCCATCAACCATATTCCAATATAACTACCAATCTATACTGCACCTCAGAGGGATTTAGTGACACATTTCAAAATAACATGCGATACCAAGCACACTTCACTGTGTCTCAAGGCCAACATGTTACTTGTCATTTGCTTATACTGTTTCAAAATGCAGACTCAGGCGAAAATATTAGCTATCAAAAGTGTCACTTAAAGTGGGTCCTGGTGCTCAAGTAAGTGTAGTATGTAATGATATTAACAACAGTTTTGTATGGTAGAAGATGTTAAGGTTTCATGCCACAATTTCTAAGATAATGTACAAATATTCATAGTACAGGGTCCTTTTGTATACAAATGCAACTGGTACCCTGCATTTCGATGCCATTTAATCGATTTAGTTGTGAGGTGTAATAGCAGACTTCAATGACAGATTTCCTATCAACATTCCACTTTAACAAACAACTCTTACATTTCCCGGTTACATTTATTTAATATTTGAGAAATGTAAATGAAATAAAACTTTTAGACTAAAAAATAAATTTAAAAAACCTTGAAAGTTGCCTATGAACTAAACCCTAGCTCATGCAATCTACTCAAGATAGCACTCTGTAAACAGAAGCCCTGCTATCTACTCAAGATACCACATCTTCAAAAGCAATCAACCAAGCAATCTTCCCTTCTGCCAAATCCAATTCTTTATTAAAATACCATTGGAACTCATATACATCAAATCACATGTCACCTGGGGAAAAACTGTATGACACATTCACAATATCAGAGTCAAGGTGATTCACTGACACAAATCAAACAAAACCAAGCTGGTAGAATCAATGTGTGAAACCAAATCCACAAGTAAAATCAATCGGATTCTAGGGGTCTACATGTCACTTCATTTTCACTTTCATGCCTGTGTTTCCTTCAAGGTATATTACAATATTTGTGACAAAGGCACACTCACTTGTTCGTAAATTTACACATTTCATTTCACAATTATATTCAATGTTGATACAAAATACAGAGTTGAATAAAAAATCTTGTTTGATGTGAAACATTCTTGAATGATTTACCTTTCTTTTTTAATATCAATGTTGATTTTTATCATTTTTTTAAGAGTATTAAACAAACTGACACTTTGGATTCACCTTCTGTAAAGTAAGCAACATGTTTTTACCAAAATATTTATCACAAAGTGTTGTTGACTAATTATGACCCTCCTGTTGGGATCCTAACCAAAAATACTGAAGATATTTCTGTGAAGAAGCATGTGTGGGCAAAGTGCACATTTTAACTATTCCACTTAAATTTGATTCCGATTACATAACTTCTTCTTTTTATTGTTTTGAATGTTTTTCTGAAGATTTCATGTTTGTAGCATAAGTCGGTAGTTATGAGTTCTTTTATACTGCACCTTGAATTTGTAAACAAAAAGGTGCATTATAAATCAAGCATGCATGTTTGTATATCTGTAAAGGAGCTCATATATACTATTTTCTAACTAGGCCAAGTTAATAACTGAAACCCTGAGTAAAATCTATAATCTGTTTAAGAAAATGTATATTATGTCTTGAAAATCAAATGCTGGATCTAGGCAAAATGTGTCACAGGTGTCGCTAACTTGATTTGCTGCTTCATATATAGTGTCTTCTCTGCACCAGATACTTGGCATCTCAAGATGTTGCCAGGAGGAAAGAAGGCGGGTCACTGACCTGCAATGTTAGCATAGGTGATGCTGTTTGGTATTCAGAAATGGGGCAATTTACGTTTAGAAATAAAAGATCACATCAACTCAAATAAGTGATAAGTTTACCAAGCCAAAATGATTGCATTATTTAAACTTCTCATGATTCCACTAGCGGCATACTATAATATTGATCAGAATTTTCAAAATTAATTCCCTTATAAAATCATTTTATTGTCAGCTGAACTTATGAAAAATTGTAACAGAAAGGGTTGTAAATATGGTATTTGTCCTATTTATCTCATCTAAAAATTTTCATTGAACAATTTAATTGGGATATATTCTTTGATTTGCATTTACCCAAAGAGCAAAGTTATTTTCATTATAACAGCATATATAAGTCAACTAATAAATCTGATTGAATTTGGGGTTGAATTATGATTTGTCTCACAAATGCTTTTCCATTGAATTGATCTTGGATAACGTGGCAGAACTACTGAGGGCATGATGGATATTTGACAAAAAAGTGCTCCCCTAATTTACCCCACTGAAAATTCCATAAGCTTTTTGATGCAAATTTCACATGTTTGCCCCTCTCTATAATCTTATGTAAAATCTCAAAATTTGTGTGCTTTGTATGCATTTCAAGATTTTTTTTGTAAAACATTTTAATGAATTACAAATATTTCATAATTTTTCAAAAATTTAGAAATCTTTATGACATCAAGACATCTCAGCCACACTTTAATTTTGAAAAAATAAACTTCCTCAGTTGACATTTTAAGAAATACCTTTTTGTACCTTAACACATCCATGACTCCTATACCATGGCCTTTTACCCATAATTTGATATATTCTGCCCAATTCACAACAGTCATTGAATACTTACATCACTACGACAAGCTTCCTAAACTTGAATACCTCTCTACCTGCATAAACATCATGCTATGAATTGCCCAATAAGTAGGCCAGTACTCAATAAACATTATCTTTCCCCCATTGTGACAAAACAAGACTACACAGGCCGCTCTTACATGGCCCAGATTTCATTCAAATGATTTTCTTGAAGATTTAGGGCATTACCATTCAATCTCTTTGAAAATGAATAGATTGTTTGCGGTTTTATGTTTTGGATTTTAAAAAACATTTTCTGGAGCAAGGGGAATTTTAATATCCATGCTTACATTTTAAAAGATTATTGTACTTAAATAAACTGGAGCAGTATGCTCTGGCTTTTGAATGGCATTAGACGCAAATGTAACAATACTGCATTGTCCGTGTATTCATCTGCAAGTAAGCGTGAAATAAAGTGGAATTTAAAAACTAAAAAAACATGTATTTCCAATAGGGAAATTGTCAGTTTATAAATATATTTTGAACTATTTCAGATAATACAAGCATGTTTGCATCTCTAAGATTTAAACATGATAAAAACAAGTTGAAATTTGTGATGGCTTGATTAATGCAGAAATGATATATCTTGGTATGAACTATCTTTAAAAAATTGTGCACGACCCTGACAATAGTGAGAGACAAAAGGATTCAACTAGAAGAGCTGCTATTGACACTACTGAATGGATTGGGTAAACCATGGAAGAAGGAAAACATTTAGGCCAGGGTCAGACGAACGACGAGATTTATTTATTACAATAAATTTAATGTCATAGGCCATTTTCACAAAAAAGTGGACATGAGAAAAATATTGAAAAAAGGATGTAACTATTCAATGAAAAATGCTACCACCATATATTTGGTATCAAAAGAAAGCTATTTTGAAGCTTTTTAAAATGAACCTAATTTTGAAAAGACTGAACAAAAATGTCTATGAAATGTCTTTAAAAAACCAAATTTTTGGTCAAATTTCTTGATTTTCATAATGAAAAGTAGTAATTTTTATTAAATTTTTTCAACCCATTCTTGGTTGTTGACTTGGGTGTTATTGTTCTAAAAAGCTTAAATAAGGATCAAATTTACACATGAGGTTGTATTTTTTGTTAATCCTGACCAGGCTTTACGGCTCAGTGCACCCAAAAATCAGCGGACAAATTGTCCTTCCGTTACCATGATCCCTTTGCATTTCGCATTGTTAAAACATAACCGTAGGGAATATTTTGAAGTGGAATGTGGCAAACTGTTGCAGAAACACCAAGCAATGCATTAAGTAACTTTGAAATTAAATGTCTTCATAAATTTCATGAATATTTTCAAAAATGTACTCAAGGTGAAAAACCATGTCCGTTTTGCTGTCCTTCCGTGACCAACCTCATTA
>JXSR01S073789.1:69740-85824 GCA_000969725.1 Ophiothrix spiculata | reverse complement strand
CACAGTCTGGTTTTGTGCATATCTTATGTCATTCCTATTTCTGAAAAAGTTTATATAATTAAGGTTTAACTACATGTATGAAATTATCTCACACATTTACGATTTGTGACCCATATGAAAATATCTTGATGTTGAAATCTATTAAATAGTAAAACGGTATACGTAATGTAAGTAAATGAAATTGTATAATGGATGTTGAACAGTGACGCTATAAGTATTTTTTTAAAATATTACGCCAATTGCTTGCTGTTATAATAATCATATACACGTACATCGCTGCAAAGGCAGCACTCGGTCAGGAATTGGTATGGGCTGTGAGAGGTCCTGAGTTCCAGCCCCACTGTCAAAACACACAAAAGTATCATTTTTATAATAACATAGTGTTAAAAAATGACAAGATCATTTTATTAGATGTGAATTGCTGGAGATACAAAACCCAACAAGATCAAGGCAAATTATACTTTTGCTACACTTTTAGTGGAGACTAACCATTACAGTTAGCTCATAAAAGACATAGTTTGAGACAGCTGTTTTCTCATGATTCTCATAGAAAAAGATGTTTATTCAATGCTGCATAACACATTTGAATTCAATGATGTATCATGACTTTGCCCTTATTATTCCATCAACCTTTCTGCAATGTCAAATTACAGAATTATATAAGATAAAGAACAGATTACATAGGGGAATTCCCAACTTAGTTTCAATAAAACCTGAGTGACATAATCTTTTGAGTTGCACAAATACCGCACTCAGTCCTGAGGCAAGGATTGTTGTAAGTGATGGAATTGTGTTTTGGATGTTTTCATGACATTTCAGTGCATCATTTACTATTTGGATCAGCACCATGTTATCAAAATACCATTATTGTGTTATGTGTTGTTGGTCTACAAGTAATGCTAAAATCTTGACTAGTACACTTATGTTTGGCTAAAGATGTCTTTATGAAACCACATTTCTGATATTTAATACCAGGTACAAAACCATGGGCAAACTACATAACTTGAATCAAGATAACCTTTATTTTAGTAGGTTTGACATTTGTGAGAATGAAAAGATATATGCACATATAAAAAAAGGTCTTTAAAATATTTTCATTTGATTTTATTTTGCATGTTTAGCTAATTGCTAAAGAGTTCAAGCCAAAGTAAAGGTTAGTTGTTGAGGATGTTTTCAAAGTTTCTGTCCTGGTGCTTGCAAACTGTCACCATGAGATGTTACCATGTGTATCTAAAATGTGCAATCATTATGAAGCGTATCATGCACTATACATCTTTATTCTTCAAAATTCATCATAATACAACAAATGTCCAAAAGTCCAGTGAATTTGAATCTGTTATTTGTATCGCATACTTAGCTACTTTGGGATTATTAGCCTGAAATTGACTGGTAGATCTCTGTAGAATTCTGTGAAAAGTCAATGACAGCTTAGGCTTAGCCTTGAAATTCTTAAGAGAATTCTTCCACTGGTCAAGAGCAGACTCCAAGGAGATGTAACTGCAATATTCAATGCACGATAAATTGAACATCTCAGCTAGAGTAAAGTGTACAAAGATGGGGAAACCAACTCTTCAGGTTGTCTTTAGGTATCTCAAAAAATGGAATTGTAACATGCATTTTTACACACAAGAGAGATTGAGAAAATATAAATAATTATTGACAGACTTACAATACTTTTCTTAATATTTCAAAACATGTTCTTAAAATTTTAAACCTTTATCTTTATTCCCCGTCTGACCTTGGTCATAATACTGACTTAAGATACTAAACCATGCATTGTTATTGAAATTTGTTTTAACCATACATATTGTTAAGAACTACAGATTTTATCAAAGTAGCCTAGTAATTCTTGCACATTTTTCAAAGAATGCAATCTGTAGCACAATCTAAAATTTATTGGCAATTCAAATCCTTTTTCATAGATAAACTTCTCTCTTCATTCTGTTTTGAACTATTTTTTTGTTTATACTGTCAATCATATCAACCAGGTTCAAACATCCACAACATTAAAGAAAACCAATAAAATCCAAGATAAAAATCCCCTCTCCATTCAAGCTTAGACACAATTTTCTCAAAACTAGCTTTTTCAGAATCAGGTACAGGTTGTAAACATATTTGACTATAACTTTACAAACAAACATCCGATAATCAAAAATGAGGTGTCATTTTAAATCTAAGTCTCAGCTATGAAATAACACCAAATTATTTATTTTGGTTGTGGAACCCTTAAGGTACCTATAGATATGATGGGTCACATATTTTGGAGGTTTTAATTTATATATTTTAGGCCTATAATTGGACTATGATTTCATACTTTTATGCATCACAAACTATTGGTATAAATATTCAAGGAAGTGGATAAGAGTTATTTTATAGACAAACGTCACAAACCAATACTTCTGAGACCAATAACCCGTTTGAAACACCACAGTACAATTTCCATATCCTCTTGAAGCCATTTATTTTATTCCTTTTGACACGGAATTTAGCCCATTGGGCAAATTATGGTTGAGAAAGTCATTCAATAAAGGGTATTCAATTAACCAAAAGTCACACAACATACAGTGCAAACATCAACAACTTTACCCACATGTTGAATCCGAACTATTAGCAATAGTGCAATGTGTACTTTTATTTAATTCAAAATGCATCAACATTCTATTTATTTGTGGAAGTTGCAATAAGAAAAAAGCTTGTTTTCGTAACCATGCTCTGCTATATTGATCACACACGTGACAATTTCAAATGATTTGCACTTTTAATGGAATGTTCATGAAATTAAATCACAGTACTTTCAACTAATATGTTCCCTTCATTCAAGTTTGTTGGTTGCAAAATCTTTGAACACCATACACTTTGAAATTTGGATTAAATATCTTGTAAGTCTACAAGGGTTGAAAGATGCTACTTTGTTGCCAGGCTCATTGTAACTAAAAAAAAAGAAAGAAAAGGATTTTTGAAAAGTCAATTTGTAATTTGTTGTCTCAATCTCAGTGACAGGCATGTTACTCTGGATGTTGATACACTTTAAAATAAGAAAACAAAAATCAACAGAATGGGTCAAATATACAGAGTGAGTCCATAAAAGTGCAATATGGCGCCATATTTATTTGCGAATGCTGTCATATAGGCCATGCAATGTAGTATGTAAAAACACGGTAAAAATCATCTGCTTTAAATATACACACGTCTATGATGACTGAACATAATGAACACAATAGACCTAATCATGTATATAAATACACGTTCAATCGATGCAATGTCTAGAAAAGTATGGAGAAGAGTAAACAACACGCTTAATTTGACACACTGCATTGATTGCTTTTTACAAAATTAAATCCAATTTTGGATATGATATTTCTAGTTGTTAAACATTGCATTTTAATAGTTAGACTAATCGCTAATCATTTAAACAACGCACCCCTAAAATACAAGTCCAGCTAAACAAATTTGTGGCTTAAACAAAGGTCTAACTATACATCATTCTGGAATATGGCCCAATATGTTTAGCAAAACCAAATGACACTTTTAAAAGCCTTTAAAGCCTTTTCAGGGTCAGCAAATAATAATAGAAACACATGGTAAAGGTATTGTCACATTCGATCCTAATGAGACACACGATCAAAATGTTCGCTAGTTGGATAGAAATAAATTTATACCACCCTCTTAATTAAGTGTGATTATACCATATGTTAATACTCTTTTTCAGACTTTTAATGATTATTAATAATTATACAGTAACAGTTGAGAATTATTCTAGCATGGATTGATCTGAACTTTTATTACAGAAATATGATTCAATGATTTCTTACATTTATAAAATGAAAATTGCATTACATTAAGATCTAAATATGAAACTAATTTTATGATAATATATAATAGCACAATTAACACAGCAAAGAATACCAAAAGCATTATCTTCAGTAGATAGACATTATACAAGAACCTCATAGCTTCAATGACATTTAAACACAATTTCAATATACAAGTTCATATTGGAATTTTCAATCATAGGAAAAATCTAAAAATGGTTTAATATTAAAGCTGAGAGTTCTTTGCTTAATGGGTAGATCTATAGATTGGATAGAAATCCAATGGGAAATCACTAAATCATTGACACCGAAAAAAAGGAAAAAGGAAAATGCTACTTAAAATGGAAAAAGAATATTTGAAGTATCATAGTCGGATCGAGTTATCTTTTTGTTCATATTATCTGTTCCATAAATGGTAACTTGATATGATGAGATAATTCTGGCATATCAAATTTATGAACAAATTACTAAGAGGATTTAGCTCATTTAATTAATAAAACTAAAAAATGAAAGAGGCGTACATTTATGTCAAGCATGCTACATGAAATATTTTTATCGAAGTTATTGACAGTTCCAAACATAAAGTAATAGATAAATAATAAATGCATCATTTTATTCATTGGAAATTTCAAAATATCTATAACTGTATTTGTATCAATTTTCAAATATGACATTGCTTGAAAATATCTTATCTACATTTCAATGAATTTTGATAGCTAAAAATTTAATTTCAAACAAATATATCAATTCTGTTTTTGCCATTACAAACTCGGTTTTATAATACAAACAGAGCACCCCAAGACATGTTGTTTAATTTTTAAATGGTTCCAAAGTTGTAACAATCTGGTAATCTTCAGAGAAGCCACGGTCACTTGATTGGTGTATATGAAACAGCCAGTAGTAAACCTACTTTCAAGAAATTTCAATTAGCTTAAAGTATCACTTCAAAAACGGTTATCAACCATAGTTAATGTTAATATGTCAGTCAAAATGCAACATTAAGATATTTTGCTTATGTCATGTAATGTTTTAAAGTATTCCAATTACCAACACTCATAGCACTGTATTTATTGTGACGACAACTGTGTCCTCTAAACATATATCTTCTTACGGCATCTTCAAACATAAAATCTACATCTGGCTATCCCATTAAGTCAGGAATTCTCTTTTAAACATATACTAAATGTTTCACAGTTACATCTATCATGCTTAACTCATGTCTAAATGCTGTTAAGACTTCATTACCTCCCTTGCATCTTATAGTGCTGTATTTACCACCCCTCATTCAATTAAAGATGAATCTTGCGCATCTCAGACACAGGTTTACCGTGTGTAATGCTTTATTTGAGAAGAAATGTTGTAAACAGGCTTGCAAAATTCTGCAGCATGTGTGACTGATACTTGGAATATTACAGGGTTGGCTTTTAGATGGCCAAAACTAGTTTTTGCCGGAAACGGTTAAAACCTGGTTAAAACCGGCAAATACTGGTTTTAACCGGCAAAAACTAGCAAAGTTTCATTAACCATTATTCAAATTCAATTTTCACATGTTATATAGTATTGACCTCAGAAATAATATTAAATACTTCAGTATATCAATTCCATCCATGTATAAATGTATTAAAACAAAAAGTATTAATAATTAACAAACATTCAGAATAAACCTAAAAAAACAAAATAATGTAATTTACTGAGCTGCATTTTATGCTTCAGCATCACATTCAAAGTGTGTGGTACTAGTATGAGATTTTAATATTAGAAACAGTTCCAATCAAATATAACACATAGGACAGATTAGCATCAAACAAGCATCATATTGACTGTCGATATGCAGTTTAACATCTTTATTGTACCCTCGTGGAGTCGTGGTATGACACTGCTGGCAAAAGAACTTTTCAGTATCTATGGAATAATTATCCTGTTATCCGTAACAATTTTTTGAACATGAGTTTGAATGAATTTTTAATTTAGAAACTCAAACCAGGTTTAAAAACCTGATTTATAAGTTTAAATTCCAATAATTGATTGTCCTTGTCCCGGTCCTTGTATAATTCTTTGTAAGTACTACATTTTCATATTCTCATTATGCATACAAATTATATTCATGTGATCTGGACCTCTTGGGGAGACCAGTGTACTTTATTAAAAGAGTTTTTTCCAGAATAAAGATTGATTAACTAAACCCATCAACATGGTTTTTATTTAAAAAGTAAAATTCACCCATAGAGTTCATGTTTTATGCCATATTTTACATCGACAGTCCATGGTTTTTGCAAGTTATCTGAAATCACAAAAAAAAAAATCCTGAAACTTGCATCTGAATTTTACTTATTTTCATGACATTTAGGGAGTTTATACCTCGCGAAATTAACATGTTTTACAGTATTTTGTAGGTTTAAAAGTTTTTATTTGGAACCTTAACAAATGTTACGCAAACGTCCAAGTGTCTAGTATGAAAAATGTTGATGGTGTTGTATGTTCCAGTATTAAAACATAAGGCAAGATTTTATTGTGTTTCAGTGTTTTACTAAACAATAGCAACAAATTTGTAGCATTTTATTTACTTATTTTTCACATTTTTAGGTTTTTGCCAGTTTTTGCCAAAAAGTCTCCCGGTTTTAACCAGGTTTAAACCGGTTTTTACCAGGCGGTTAAAACCGCCCCGGTTTTTACCTGCCAAATTGGAATATTATGAAGATTTAACAAATGCACCCAACATTTAGTGTATCTGATGAAACATTTATTATAACACTAATAAAAAAGTAAATAGGCCTGCAAAATTCTCCTGTAAATGTCACAGGTACTTAAAATGTTATTAAGATTAACCCTAACACAGTAGCATAGCTAGAGGGGGGGGGGCCGGGGCCGTGGCCCCCTATTACTGACCGTCCGTCGGTTAAAAAAGCGCCCATCGGTAAAGTTGAGCCGACCGGCCGCAGGCCAAGCGGCGATACCGCACAATCAGTCGATCGGTCCGAGCGGCCTTAGGCCGCCTGCCAATGTCAGTTTTTGCAAAAACTACCTCATATAGCATGTATAGATGATTTTCACAGCATTTTGGCACCATTATAACTACATAAATCCAAAAAAATGTTTCAATTAGCCTTCCTTTAGTGTGTCAAATAGCTAAAATCCCGGAGCCTCCGGGGGCTTCGCCCCCTGGACCCCATCCGTTATTCGCTCCGCTCGCATGGTCAATACACTTCTGTTGGTTTGTCTTCATATTGTGCCCCCCCCCCCCACCCCCCCCCCTCACTACGCCACTGCCCTAACAGAATCAGATCATACTAAATTTTACTTTAAAAATAATTTGGTAACATTTCAATCATATTGATGATTTGCCAAACTTTTGGAAGCAACAGTGTTCCTGTTAAGGCCGTATGGCGCGCCACTGGCACAGGAGCCGGGATAATTAGTGCAACAGGTTCCTGAAAATGTGTAGAAAAGACTCTCTTCCTTACTTTATTTGGCCAATTTTCAGCTTCAGGTCATGATTTTGGCATAAGCCCCTCTTTACCTTTGTCAGAAATTTGCTCTAATTAGCTTGAGCTTAACAACCTTAGAGAGAAAGCTGGGAAGTAAGGGCATTTCTACGGTTTGTCACATGCCAAATAGCTGAATTGAACACATTGATACAGTATAAACAGTAGTCACTTTTTACATTACTTTATATTTTCATGCATTTTACTTACAATAAATTAAGATATTCACCAGTCTTATGATGACCTTATTTTTCATCATCAACATTCTGTCAATTTATCAATTTTCTGCTCCAATCAATTGCTTCAAGTCAATGCTCTCCTGCAATATCACAGAATTGACATATTTTTCTAAATCCCACCTTTCGATCAACAAACTAAGACTTTAAAGTAGTGCAGTAACATCCATGGTAATATCACACTTTGAAACTCAACTCTTAAAGTAATTGGGAAAGCTTAACAGTTAACGCTGGATAAAGTTACTATGAGTGCTATATGTTTCATAATATCTCTGATATCACATATAATGTAGTCATCTTAAACATGAAGAATGTCCATGTCCTGGAGCTCAGGAGTCACAAGTACTGTGCCAAGGAAATACAATCTGCATGCCTGACAATAATCAAATATTTTATAGTGATTATAGTGCTGGTAAAGCAATCTGTATATGACTGGTAAAATAATCTTTTGATAACTGGATAAAACAATTCATTATAATGAGCTTTAGTTTAGAATAATGAGCTTTCTGAAAAATACTGTAATTTGTGGAGCAGATGGATGTGGTAAACATATAATTTCATAGCAGTTTGTATATTTCTGACATGATTAAAATAAATAAAAGACCCATCCTACAAAATAAATCACAGAATTCATGCAAACCACAGTTTGATTTCAATTGAACTGTACGTTTTTTTAATTTTCATGTTTCTAGCCTCGAAAAGGGAGTGGTGATAAACGTATGTTTCCACCAGGATTCGAACTTGGAACCTTCCATTTCCCAAGCGAGTGATACCCATAGCAAGACACCGCTGAGTCACAGCCAGGGCATCGATTTTGTCTCTTCTGTGACATATTTGACTTTCTTGTGATTTTTAGAAGTTAAATTTTAAATTTTGGTGAGATCTGGTTCTAGTAGAGTTAAACATATTTTTGGACATATTAAAAAATACCATTTTGACAAATTGTTAACTTATAATTCCCCTCAAACCTTATACACATAAAAACTTGATCATGACATACCTTGAACATTCTTCCCTGCTTTAAAGAAGACTCAGCATAGCACATTGATACATATCAGTACTGGTAAACAATCCTGCAATACTTCGCTCCATGCCCGGCAGCAAAGCGAGCAACTTTTTCACAATTCAATGGTTTATTACACAGATGTCATCTCATATCAGAGTAATAATGGATCCATATTCTACAACCATGAATGATACAGCTACTTACTATGACATGCTCCGTGTTGGCATGTTTTCTATTTATACTGTAACAGTGTTGATGCTACAGAGTTGAAAAGTTGTACTGAGTCCAACCACTATTGTAAGCAGATTTACTATATATATGCCTGTCAAAGTATGTGCTTAATCCAAGATCAAACCCTACAGACATAAGGTACCAAGTATCAGGCTTTATAAGAATGCAAACCTTGTTTTTCAAATTTTTGAGACCTTCAAGCTATTACAATTACAAAAAACCCTTATTCAATATTATAAAAGGCACTTTTTAAACAAATTTCTCCATTATTACCGGACTCAGGTTTTAGTGAGATTTTGCATGCAAGTTGAATGCATTTAACCTTAACCAATAATCTTCTATTTTGTGTTATTTTTGTAGTTCCTCAAAATTATTTTACATGTTTGATGGTTTCCTATTACACTTGCAAGTGTGAAAAGACAAGGCCTGCATTTACTAATAGGCCGACAAATATCACCGTAAGATATGCTTGGAATCAATCCATTACAAAGCATCATGAGTTAACCTATATTTTCCATCATCCCTCTGTACATATCAGGTACGTTGCACCTGTTTTTTATACTGCATAATTGTACCGTCAAAACCATCAAAGCTCAATATCAAATAATGGACAACAAAAATCCACTTCTCTGACTTTAACCTTGCATCCAGTAATGACCGATCTGTCCAAATACCAAACACATCTGAAATCAACTTCAGAAATATCTAAGACAATCCATACAGAAATCATGTAATTCTTAAGCAAAGGACATATATATATATATATATATATATATATATATATAAGCAGCGGTGGAAATACCCACATGATAGTCAACCCAGGGTTAGGCAACCCCGGGTTGACCAACCCTGGGTTATCTTGCACTTAGTGTGTGGACTCTCTACGTAGAACATACTACATTATACTACTATTTAAGTCATACATAGAGCATACAACATCATACTACTGTTAAGTATATCTAGGTTTAAAATGTATCAACTGACTATAATTACCCTGGGTTGACATATGAACTTCATTAGCAACTTCAAGTTGGTAAGTACGAAAGTGAAGATCATCAGGGTAGACAGCAGCATCCGTTTGATACTTGGCAGGGAGTATGTAGGTCAAAAATACAATAGCAGACAGTCAGCTATGTACATTTATATGCATTTAGGTTTATGGAAAAAGATAATCCGACTCAAGCTGAGTGTGATTTGTTGTCAATGTCATCATTCCCATGTCTTTGTGCGGTTGGTAGGCTTAGTGTTGCGATGAATGTTGTCCAGAGAAATGATTCATCTAATATGACAATGACTGTGTGGGAACCCAGAAATACTCTCAACTATGATTTACCCTAGGTCGACCAGTATATTCAATAACAACTTCAAATTGTCAATTATGTGGATGAAGATCACGTAGGTTAAACACTGTACAACCTGCTATAAAATATCATCCATCATGCTGGTTGACAAATGAACTTCACTAATAACAACTTCAAGTTGTTAATGCGACTTACTATGCTTACCCTGGGTTGACAAATGAACTACATAAACATCCCCAGGTTGTCAATTATGGGAATAAAGATTGCCCAGGGTATACATTGTATAACCTGCTATAAAACAACTGAGTTCATTATGATTTACCTGCTTTTCACTACTAGTAATAGTATGTTCTACATATAGGAACTTAAGTGGAAGACAACCCAGGGTTAGTCAACCCGGGGTTGCCTAACCCGGGGTTGACTATCATGTGGGTATTTCCACCGCTGCATATATATAACCTCCATTGCTTCAAACAATTCCTAATAATGTGAACCTCTGTTCTTGATGTGCCACTTAAACTATCATCAAGATGTTTATCCTGAATATTACCAAGCTCTCTCCTGATAGAATAACAGTGACATCTATGTACTGAGACTTGGAGAAACACATTGACGGCAGGTGAGGTGTGCTTGGAATTTATCTGTGAAATTATACTGCACCTAACAGGTAAATCTAATGGTTTACTGGTTATATTAATTCAAGTTGAATTCATGGCAAAGACAGATAATGCTTTAGAAACTGCAGTAACTTGTACCTCATACAACAGTTTATTACAAATTAAAAACTCAATTAGAGTAATGTTCTTTGATATTCATTAATTTTATACATAGAGGAAACACTTAAAGGTTTATATTCCAATCAATTTCACTCACAAAGTTTTGCCTGTAGCCTTAGTATGGCTCAAGGTATACAAATGAAACTTTAAATATGTATATGTGATATGTAGGTGATGACATTCATTCAAACATATAAGAAATATATGCTAAATTTGTCGCCAGATCGGAATATCTACCTTTAAAATGCTCAACATTAACAGGTTTTTGGATTTTTTAAAACTATAGCTCACCTCTTAATAAGGATATAAGTGCATCTTCAAAGTACCTGGTCTGGAATATTTCTTGATTAAATCTGGAGAAAAAATACAAAATACAAAATCATTTGAATTTGTACTTGGGATATAAGGTGTAAAGTTACTTTTGCAACTTTTTCAGAACTCATTTCTTTAAAAATTAAAATGCCATTTCTGATGCACTGCGGGTATTGATCAAAAGTTTATAACAGAACATTTATAAAGATTTCTGTCATAAATGTAATGGCAATATCATTATATCCATGGTCCAATTTTGTGATAATGTATAATATCTAAATTAAAACAGAAAAGAAGAACAAAGGTATTATCTTGAGTACTTAGACATTAATTAAACAACAAGGTTATAGCTTCCGGGACATTTAAAACAAAATGCGGCTTTAAGAGTTCGTATCAGAAGAATTTTATGAAACAAGAAAATCTAAAATGGATTGAAGCTCTTTGCTTAATGGGTAGATCTATAGATTGGACAGAAATCCAATGGGAAATCACTAAATCAATGATATTGAAAAAAGGAAATTGCTATTCAATATGAATTTTAAAAATTCTTGTTTCCATTATCATTGCAAAAATAATATAAATTCTTTTCCTATAATCCATTCCCTGAAAGTAAATTGATAAGATCAGATAATTTTGGCATATCAGGATTCTGAAAATATTCTACTGAGAGGTGTGTATTCCAATCATTTTCGCTCTCAAAACCAAACTGGAGATTTTGATACCACATGAAAGCGCATATATTTCTCATAACCCCTGTAAATGTTCACCATATAATCCGTTGAAGAAATATGGTAAAAATAGTGCTAAATTAGTTAACAAAAATAAATATATCCTATAGGTTTCTATGGGTCACTATTAGACACATTTAAGCATTAAGTTGGCTCAAGGTAAACAAATGAAACTTTACAATTGCTTTACATAGGTGATGACCCTTCATTCAAATATGGAAAAAAGTATGTTATTTTTTTACTAGTTTGGAATACCTACCTTTAAGGAGTTAAACCTCATTTAATCAATAAATTAAAAAAAAAATAGATTAATACAACTATGATTTATATGAATGTCATGTTCCTTTCCCCCTTTTTTTTCAGTGAATGACAGTTTTAAAACATAAAGATAGATACTACTGTAATTTTATTAATTGGAAAAATCACACAGGTTCTGTATGTACTTAAAAGAATTTTATATAAATCTATATAATTTGGCCTGCATCACTCTGATATGTATGCATTCACCTCAAATGTATTTAAAATGTTGTCTACCAAGTCCAGACACTCACAAGCTGATTTGGAATGTTGTACCAAGGAAATAAAACATTCAAGTTGTAGTACAGCTTGGAAGAACATTTATCAAACAGGCTAAGATTACTATTAATAGACTGCGCATAAAAGCTTCATAATATCTCTGATTTCAATTAATATACAAGTCACCTTGAAAATGACTTCGCACAGAAGTCAAAGTCCTGGTACTAAGGTAATTATGATGTCTAGTAACATTCGAAAACATTTCTAAAGCTGGTAAAACAATCTATATCTTGGAGAGCAGTAAAAGAATCTCTTAATTACTGTGCGGTAGAGCTTTCAGGAAAAACTTGAATTTGTTAAACAGGTAAATTTGGTATACATACTTTGATATTTTGTGGGGACTATTAAGATGTCAAACTTGACGTTTTAGTACAAAAAAATTTTCTCATATTTTGTAAAGAAATCAAAATAGTTGAACTGATTTAATTTCGGTAACCTTCACCAAGTCACAGCGCCCCCACGTGACGAGTTTGGGGCTGAAAAAGTCAAGCAAGTTGCTGACAGAAAGCTTCCCATAGGTAAGCTAAAAAAGCTGTTTTGTGAAATTTAGAAATTGTCAAACATGATTTAATTTAAATTTCAAACTAAATCCAATTTAGTGGTGATCTTTCATATTAAAGTGAAAACTTAATTGGCACTATTCAGATGACAATTTTTTACAAACTCCAATGAAACTGATCCAGAATATATTTTGAATTGGGGAGCGTGACCGACCGACCGGTTAGATGACTGAGCGGTTAGAGCACGGGTCTCGGAATACAGAGATTGTGGGTTCGAGCCCCGGGCCGGGTGGTTTTCGTCACCTTGTTTCCTTGAGCAAGAAACTTTTCTTTATTTTCTTTACTTGCTCCGTGGTCAGACAGTCATGTAAAGCCGTGGGTCCCCTGTACGAATAGACTCCTTCATGGGGTATGCATATGCAATTACTTGTAATATTGATTGATTGATTAATTGATTGATTCAATCCAAAATCAAAAATCATTAAGTACATAATATCTTCAAGATCCAAAAATTAATTGGCATAATTCATTTTCTTAAATTTCTAAAATTTTGTGTAAGTACCATATGCAATAAACTTATTTGTCGATGTTTTGAATATTGTAAAACATATCTGATACCTAGAAAAAATTTCAGTACCATTATTATAAACTAAAACTATAATCAAAGAGAAAATCATGCAAGGAAGGTATTTACCCTTAAGCAGAGAATGATCTTAGCTTTTACAATGATTTATCATTAATATAGGTAAAATTGCAAAACAATTGACATACTAAATGATTTTGTGATAATGTATAATAGCACAATTTAGAAAGGAAGAACACAAGCATTATCTTGAGTAGATAGACATTTATTATTTGACAAGTTAATAGCTTCCAGGAATTAAATACCATCATAAGAGTTCTTATCAGAATTACCAAATATGAACTAAAAAATCTAGTTTTTGCTTAATGGGTAGATCTATAGAATTGATTAAATTCCAATGGGAAATCAGTAAATCATTGACATTGAAGTGGAAAATATTACTCACAATGATTAAAAACTTTCATGTTTGAAATATCATACTGAAAGGAACATACTATCTTTATATAATCCATTAATACTTTGATGTAACATGATATAATCTGATAATTCTGTACATTGAATTTTTGGAGCAAGTTCTATTTAGAGGATTTCAACTGAAAAAATATGATCCCGAATCAATGCTATGCAAAATGTTTTTGAAAACCTCAAATCTTTGACAATTTTACTCAAAATACTGTATCCACCCATCCAATTCAACTGGTAACTTTTGTTTTTACTGAACATCAGCATTTCAGGTAAGTTACTTCACCCTAGCATGCCAAATATTTTTAAAATTGACAAACGTTGATATATACAATATGATGATCTGTCAAGCTTTTTGAGATTGAGGGTATTTAATAATTTTAGGAGTTTGTAAGATGGCAAATAGTTGAATTTGACAAGTGGACACGATATAAATGGATAGTGTAACATGTTTGATAATAAGTATTCTCCGCTATTCACAGTAATACTTAGTGCTTGACATTATTACGCTGTTATTAGGAAATCATCACAACCATTTTGCCTTAACAAGACTGTAATTTTGAAAACAAGTAAACTCAGATTAGCATTTCAATGCATTTAAATAAATAACAAAGTTCATATTTCAAAACAAAATAACTATATTCTATATTTCAATAAAGTTTAGACATAATTTTCAATATAACTTATAAACTCTAAATTTATTAAAGCAGCTTGGTCCAATTTTTCAAAATTTAGTTTTTAATGTCATATGAAAGATGACCACTCAAGAGATTTAGGTTTCAAATTTCAGCTGAATCGGTCAAACCATTTTGATCTTATGAGCAATTTGTATTTTAGAGCCGCCTATATATTACTATGTAAAATTAATTATGGTTACCATAATTAGACACATTTTCGTAATTATCTCCAAAACGGAACATAACCCAGCCGTGAAATTTCACATGGATTATGATAAAAATATGAGCAACATTTTGGTACCAATATCTCAAAAAGTTTTAAAAAAAGTTGAAGCAATCAGACTATGCTACTTTAACAAAGTAATTTTATTTATTTCAAAATACTGCACAACTCATAGAGCTTTTCTGTACATTACATCCTACTTTCGGCAGTGTCAAACACATCCCCAAATCTGGCTATCCCAGGAATTCTCTTCTAAATATGTACTTATGTTTCACAGTTACATCTATCATACCTAACTCATGTCTATATAACGTTAAGACTTATGAACCTTCTTATTTTATTCTGTTGCCTTTACTGAACATGGACAAGCATCTGAGAACTTTGTTTGGAGTTTTCACCAATAGTATAATTCTGTTTTAAATGTTACAGGAATGCTTGGAATTAAGATGTATAAATCCAACATTCTTATACTTTGTTTGATGGGTTTAAAAAGATTACTTTTCAACACTGCAAGCTTTTTATAATCAAAACAAATCAAATTTTTAGAACAAGATCTTTTCCCATCCAATAAATCTTGCAAACCAATCCCTTCCTCCACTTTCAGTACTCCCCCTCTTCTTTATGGCATATGTATTTTTTCAGATATATTTAAAAAGATGGCAGAGATTATTGTCAAACACTGCTTGCAACAAAGACCTCTTAAAAAGCAAACCAGTGAACCCAAAGAAAAACATTCTTCTGAAATATCTTGTAAATACAAAGTAGCTCCATCCTGGTAAGATTTTTTTACAAAATATAACAATGTTATATAATATATCTACTGGAATAATACTGAACCAAAATGAGGATGAAACATACATTGGCATTCAGAGTAATTTTGTTGCCATACCCAACCTAAAACACCACACTAGCAAAACCCTTTGGGCTCCTAGATGAGGTAAAGTCAATTTTACCACGCTACTCAAATCAATATCTTGCTTCACAAATAAGCACCATTACAACATTTTATGCAACAAGATCAATAACTGTAAGTGAATCATAACACTTTCTTAGAGTTATTTACATTTCTCAATACACTTTTAAGTGCTGACTTTCAACAAATTTCAAATGACGAAGATGTTTACAACAGTTTTAGAATCATGTTCAGAGGCCCTGTGACAAATATGTTACAAGTGATAA
>JXSR01S073788.1:737-15616 GCA_000969725.1 Ophiothrix spiculata | reverse complement strand
GGAAAATGAGTAAAATTAACACTTTATTTGCTCAGGATGTTAAAATCATTTTTATTTTCAAAATCATTCTAGAAACGCCTAAAATGCTACACAAATTCTCATACAAAACCAGTAATCTCGTTTTCACTCGATAATAATTGAGGTATTAATTGGTGAGGGCAGTCTGTATAGATATAATAGGATACAAAAGACTCTGAAATATGCGAGAGACAAGGAGTTTGCACACATCTAGCATATCCAGACCTGCATGGGGTCAATTTCAGTGAACAAATTATTGTGATGTATCGTAGCTGCGATGCCTTCAGTGCGCAGCTAAACTGTATTTCACAAAGACATAAACATCATTTACAAGCGTGCTAGGCTTTTGAGTGAATAAATATTTCAAAACATGACTAGACAAGCCTTGACCCAACAAAATCACCATTAACAACACCATAAATAGTCAGGAAGAGCTGAATATACCTGTTGCTGCATGGACATCATATGGAAGTTTGAGCTCTGAGTCTGGATCCAAACCCATCTGTGACTGAGTCTGGCCCATTTGAGCTGTCTGTTGATGAGGTATAGCCTTGATTCAAGGCTGACAGGTCTGGGATGGTTACAATTTCTTTTAGTTTTTCCTACTTTTGAGTATGGAGAGAGTAAAATATGGCCTGTTTCTTCTTTTTATTCCCATATTTTCATACCTACAAAAAAAATTCCAGCTATACTTTAAAACACTGGATTAATAAGTTTGATATTTACACTGTAGTCCAGTGAAATACTGCTAAATAAATCTCAAACAACCATGACCAAACACCCCTGGAAACATGACCAACCTCCCTTGCAAGCTGGAAGATCTTTGGTAAGATGAAACAATATTGGGTTTAAAAATGGGCAACTGTAAAAGACTGAATCTGAAAAAGTTGAAACAACTTGAAAAAGTAGAATTATGATTGAGTGAGTTACCTACAATATAAGCATGTATTAACCCACCCTGGTGTATTGGGTTTTTAGCCATTTACTTTCGTCGGAAGTTATTGGCTTAACAGCCAACAGTGTCAGGAGCACGGGTCTCATAATACAGAGGTTGTGGGTTCGAGCCCCGGGCCGGGCGGTTTTCGTCTCCTTGTTTCCTTGGGCAAGAAACTTTACTCTACTTGCTCCGTGGTTCGGAAGTCACGTTAAGCCGTTGGTCTTCCTTTGCGTTTGACTCCAACATTGGAGTGTTGCAAAGTATATAATCCAGATCCAGATCCTTATTTTAAAATGTTCAATTGTAGTGACAGTCCTTTTTTCAATGTTTCTCCTATCTCTACAAAATTTTCAGATTTGACATCTACATTTACTCTTTTACCATTGAACTGGCTACCCCTCCCTAACAAGTATCGTAACCATCTCTGTCAAAATTAATTAGTAATCAACCTTTATACTAGTCTGATCTAAATAACCCTTTTTGTGTGTATCTGTGATAAACCGTAGATTTATTGTGGATAAAGTGGTCCTGTACCCTGCCTTCCATATGTCCAATAACCTTGCGTGTTGACAGATCCTGTGCAAATTGAGGGAAGGTAGGTCTACTTATTATGCACCTATCACTTGTAACTCCGGCCCCCGGGTACCCGGGCGCTAGCGGGGAATGCGCCCGAGCTCGTTCATCAAAATTTGACGTCCCTGCCCCATACCACAGGGAAAGGGCTCAAATTTCATAGATTTACGTCCCGGTCAAATTCCCCGCCTAAATGGTCACCATCAAGACACTGCCGTATTCCTGCACGTGTTCCCCGCCTGGCAGGGACATCAGCATGCACAACTTCTCCGCACGAGCACGACGAGTTCCCCGCTAGTGCCCGGGTACCCGGGGGCCAGAATTACAAGTGACAGGTGCATTACAGTATTCCTTGCAGTAGTTTAAAAACATAGGAGCTCTTTAGTGCAGCCTTGATGAACAAGCGGGTAAGGTCAACAAAGTCCCCTCTAGGACAGGGGTTCTCAACTAGTACATACAATATGCACCACATAAATGAGAAACTTGTAGGTTAAAGTGCCATGTGCATCTGTTTTTCAGTGTATTTCTAATGTATTTCTTTATTTATTGAGAGAAAAAGCGGCAATCTGTAACAATCAAAGCGCTAAATTTTGCGCAGGCTAGTTGTGAATCCCTGCTCTAGGATCAAAGAATTTTGGCACATAGAAAAGAAAACATGAAATCATGAGATTGTTGAGATTAGATTTACTGTGCAAAGTACCAGAATGAAGGTAATTACCAACCTGTATTCGCACTGTCATCTATCGTCTCATAATGGATGGCCAAAATTCCTTATAAGGAAGTTAAATCGCACTCAGTGACTTAGAATCTCTAATATTGAAATTCCTGGTTTATTCTCCAATTCTTTCTAGCTTTATAGAAAGAATTATCAAAAAAAAGGGAGGGTAAGGGGAGACATGTAAACTAATCGGCAACAGCTTGCCGTTATCTGAACTATTAACCGGCAAAGCCAAATTTGGGGCATCTGACCAGAACATATTCAATTTGATGATTTAGAGTTATAGATGTAATCCACAATACAACCAAATGCGTTGAAAAGAGGAATTATCGATATATTTAAAATTAGTGGAGAAATAGAGTGTTCCGACTAGTGCAGATATCTGAACCACGTTGCCGATTAGTCTACATGTCTCCCCTAAGATAAAATTTAGAAGAGCCAGGGTGTAAGGGTAATTAAAACACTTTTCCAATATTTTCTCTGTTCAACTCTGAACCAGAGCTATTACATTATGGTTTACCAAATTTAGGCAGTGACATGTCTTTCATCTATTATACTATTATAGGTGCTTGATAATAATGGTAGTTTGTACAGCAACCGGTACTTGGGAAGGGTTATTCCAAAATGTAGCTTGCAAGAGTTCTTTTTTAGATTAAGAAAGACAAAAAATGGGGTAGACGTATATTGAAATTAGAGAAATTCTTACAAGAGAGGTGGGCCATGCTGATAAAATGAGAGAAAAAAATAAAAAATAAACAAAAAGTGAAGAAAAGAGAAGAAAAAAAACCACCATGTTTAGCCAAATCAGCCTAGAATCGAGGCTAGAGGAGGTAGTTGATGTATCTGATTGGCAGGCTATAATCGTGTGATAGATTGGAAAATGTGACGGAAAGACATAGTATAGCAGTAGTTGAGTAGAAATGATTAGTTGCATGTTAGTCCGCATTAATTAAGCTCTCTATTATTGAAATTACTAAATTTCCTACAAATCCAATTTGTATAGTGCCCGCCGAGAGCGTGTTGGACTACTGCACAACAATGAAAAGGTAAAGCACACATGTTGATTCATGACTCAGGCCAAAAAAAAATAAAAGGTTTGTCTCAGAAACCCGCGCGCATTGCTATGTGAGAGTGAATTTAGCGCGTAGACCTACGCGCTGGCCCTCTTTTTAATTTTTTTGTCTCTATAGTAAGCCAGCGTGGTAAATAATTTTATTCTCAATTCAAGCGAGATTTATTTATTTATAACTTTTTTATTTCGTACTTTCGTGTCATACGTGTTGAGTAACTGTGGCGGTCACTTCACACCCGTAAGTTGGGCGATTAAAATTTTAGAGCGTAAAAAAAAAAGAAGAATCCCGCATACCGCATAGCTATTTTTCTAAAAAAAAAAAAAAAAAAAATCGCATAGCGCATAGCGTTTTTGCGAATGGTTTCTGAGACAAACCTTTTTTTTTCTTTGGCCTCATCATCAATTGCAAGTGATTGTCAATTGAGTTTTGAACTATGTGGTAAACTGGCCCACCTTAACTTACTCAATCATCCTTGTACGACTCATAATAATCAGAATAGTAGTACATTTACACGCAAAATAATTTCCAGAAGAAAACAAATTCGTAAACGTGGAACAAGAGGTGGATTTAGGAGAACTATTAGACCGATATCGTTTCTATCCACCTTAGTAAAACTCGTAACTTCAGCACCGACTTACAACTTAACAAAAGAAATAATGCCAATCCTCCGTGCTGAGCCTCACTCAAATCTAACTGTTCATTGCTGGAATGCTAACCGATTAAGCAATTAAACTCCTATTTTAGTAGACCATGTTCTTGAGTTTGAAGTTAATATCATGGTCATTACAGGGACATGGCTGACTGAAAATGATATGGTTATTAATAGTGAATGTAAACTCCCTGGGTACGATTTCCGCAATTTTCCACGGGGAGGAGATCACGATGGTGGCGGAATTGGAATATTATATAAGAAAGCTCTGAACTTAACTGTCACTCCTCCAAGTTTTAACTCTGTATAACCTTCAAACATTGTGTGGTTACGCTTAATAACTCGATTCAGTATCTATCGTCCACCCCCTTCAAAGGTCAATCGTTTCAAAACTCCCTACTATCTAAGTGAAATTGAAACATTCCTTGAAGAAGTGTATGTTATGCCTTATACTACTGTCATCCTCGGGGACTTTAACCTACACATGGATATCCCGGATATGTGGGATACCAAGTGGTTTACTTTGCACAGTACCGGATTTATTCAACTGCTTGAGGCCTATATCATGCTTGTTGAATTGAGATATAAGTTTGTTTCCAGTTTTTGAGTTACCTAAGTAAACTTTTTTAGCAAACGTAATTTTGTACTAGTGTCAAGATATTACTTCGCTGGTCCAAGTTATTATTATAAGCTATAGTACATGTCCCGTCCAACATGTCATGGGATCAAATCCACTTTATCCTTTGTTTTGTTGGTATAACATGAGGTTAAGTCAAAACTGGAACTACGGGGCGAGTTGGCCCCCTACCACATGGGGTAAGTTGGCCCTATGGAGAATTTGCTCAAGATGGTATATAACCTACTCAGACTCTAGCACAATAACATTTATGACGTTTTAACACGATTTTAATTCTAAACAAGAAAATAGAGGCGTATAACAAGACGCAAGGAGTCTTAAATGAAACTGGTAGGCCTATATTGCATATATTGCATGCAGATAACACTGTAGGTCAAAACATATCTTTTTAAAAGATCGATATTGTATTAATTTATTATGGCATTTCATCTCTATCTCAAAAGGACATTTTTGTATGCAGAACATTCCCGTGCTTCACTTAAAAAAACATAATGTATGAAATGTGTCTCGGTAAAATGAGTACGACTCTTTTTTTTTGGGGGGGGGGGGGCCAACTCACCCCACTGGGTGGCTAACTTACCCCACATGATACAATTAACAGGTTGCTAAACAAAACAAATAAGGCTCTCCCTGAGCTTGAATCAAAATCGGAAAAAGATCTGGCCGATGAGTTTCTTTCATTTTTCATAAATAAAGTGGAAAGAATTAGAGAAAATGTTGGTTCAAGAGTATCTGAAAGTAATGAACAATATCTGAGAGACGATATTTGTATGCATAAATTCGATCTATTGACATCAGATGATGTCAGAAAGATTATTATGAGATTTCCAAGCAAGTCCTGTTCTCTTGATAGTATACCTACGTGGCAGGCTTATGAAGGACAATTTGCATATCTTGCTACCCGTGTTAACTAAGGTTGTTAATAGCTCCCTGTCCTCAATCATATTTCCGGACACCCTCAAATCTTCTTTAATCATCACCCCGGTTCTCAAGAAGCCTAATCTGGACATCAGATTCATTGCTAAAGTTATTGAAAAAGGCCAGTTGCCAACATTAGATTCATTGCTAAAGTTATTGAAAAAGCTGCCGCATATCAAGTAACAGACCATATTCACAGAAACAATCTTGGAAAAACCATTTTTTATTTTTTGACAGAACCTAAAGTTCTGCCATTTATTGAATCAGGTTCTTTTCACAAGCATATTACAGAGGCAAATATACAAGCAAAAAAAAATGATAAGCACAGGTTAAAAACAAAAAAACTCTGAATTAGATAATGTGTCTAGAGACAGTTACAGCATGCAAAATCCAGCTTATTATTTTTGGCTGCTATCAATTTCTCAGTCTCTTTATAAGATGAAAGCATTTTAATGAAAACATTATATGTTGGCTTGCACTTCTTCCACCTACAGATATAAATATAATATTTTGCGTAAAGAATGATAAAGTTGTATCTGGCCTTTTCAATGTCAGTTAAACCCAAAATCATATCTCTCACATTAAGATCAATCGAGTTGTGCAAAATTAAATCCCGAAATTGGCGCCAAAAGTTAGTTAACTCGGAGCATTCCCAAAAGAAATGTTGAAGGTCTTTAACTTCCGTCTGACAAAAACTGCAAAGATCCGAGTTCTCAACATACCAATCAATTTAAGATATCTGTTCACAGCCAAAATTCTATGCAGGATTTGAAATTAAATATCTGATTTTGGTATATATATGAGTAGATTTAAAGGAGATTGTGTAAATAATATGCCAATTAAGTTCCTTGCCGTTAAACTCATTGATCCACTTAATCTCACACCGAGGAACATTAGTAATTTATTGCAGGGGCGTCGGAAGGAAAATAAAAGTGATACAGCCCTTGTAAATTTGTAAAGTACTATGTTGTGGTTATTAACGCTAGGACATTATAAAACACATCAAATTGAATTTAAAATTTATTTATTTTTTGGCTGAAAGGTGGTGCGGCCAAAGCCCACACGGCCTACGCGGTTCCGACGCCCCTGATTTTTTGAATACACATACCATGAATCAGTTTACACACCTTCTTTACACTCATTAATTTGGTAATTAGGTCCTGTTGGTTACTGACAAAGTCGTCATTATTACTTAAATTATGCATATTTTTGACCCATTTTTTCCATTTCTGTGGAATTGCTGACACAAGCGAAAAGTATTCAAGAAAGTTCACCTTGATATTGAATTTTTCAATGAATTCTACATAACTCAAAATATTTCCATTATCTAAAAGAAAATCCCCAAAATATTCAACACCTTTCTCAAAATAACTTTTCCAGAAGAACACTTGATTGGCATTAATTCTAATACTAGAATTATTCCATAGGATTTCATAACGGAAATTTTGACGCTCCATTTCATGATTAACATAGAACCATGATTTTAAGACCTCTTTGATGAATTCATTCTTAATACTATTGAGCTTGATTTCACTTGGATTCATGTTGCAATACCAGATTAAATTACCACCAAAGACAACCACCTCTTTTGTAAAAAAATGCTTCCAATTCCCCTTATTTTCATCATCTAAAAATCTCTTGATCCAAGCCACTTTTAGGCCTCTGATCATGGATGGAATATGGAACATTTTCAAACCACTATCTGATTAATCACCAACAAGTATTCTTCTGCTACTTTTGTCAGGTTTATTTGACCAAATAAATTTGAATAAAATATTTTCCATATTTTTTATGAAATCATCATTAGGACTTGGCAAACCTGAAAACAGATAAATTAACTGAGATATACCAACAGACTTAACAATAGAAATTCTTCCAATAGGAGTCACTACTCTCATTTACCAAATTTTAAGGATGCTCTTCAGCTTGTCCATTTTTGGACCAAAATTTAAATCATAGAATTTGTTAAAATCTGCATTAAATGTAATACCTAACAGTTTCACATTACCAACACAAACCTTGATACCCGTCTCACTTACATCAGGTAAATTATTTCTGTAAGAGCCCATTGGTAAAAGCTCAGACTTATCTAAATTAATAATAAGGCAAAAAAAAAAAATTCTTTGGTTGCCCTCCACAGCTTTTTTCAGAGAGGGTCGGTCGGTCGTTTTTTTTTTTTTTTTTAATTTTTTTTTTAATACTTTTCAACGGATTGTTAGGTCGATTGGCCGCTACAGCCTTCACAACTTCCCCCGCGACATCCAAATCAAAACAATCAAAGACTTCTTGTAGTGATTTGGGCCATCCTAAACATTTTGAGGGTTGAATATCGAAAAAAGCACAAATGTAACATTTTTTTTGTAGTTTTCTGCATATTTTTTAGAAAAAAAAAAAAATTTCAATAAAAAAAAGTTTGGGTCGGGCTGAAAAACAGGGTCGGTCGGTGGAGGGCAACCAAACAATTTTTTTTTTTTGGCCTAAGACCTGAATAATCACTCAAAATCTGAATGGCTTTTTTTCAATGAATCATGTAAATATAACGCAGTATCATCTGCATATGCACTAATGGTTATTTCAATACCATTTACCATAATACCTTTATTATCAGCATCATTCTTAATTAATAAACTTAGAACTTCACTGCAAATAATATAGAGCAAAGGGCTAAGTGGACATCCTTGACGAAAGCCACATTGTAAATTTAAAAATTCTGAAACATGCCCATTATTAACGACACAAGATGAGATATCTGTATAGATGATTTTAATCTAATTAATTAAATCACATCCAAAGTTTAAATATTTCAGGGTTTTTAACATAAAAGACCATTCGATTTTATCAAAGCTTTACGAAAATCAATAAGAAACATTAGTCCAGGTAAATTGTTCTCATTTAAAAAATTAATCATATCTAAACCAAGGCAAACATTCTCCCAAATATATCTTCCCGGAAGGAAGCCTGTTTGATCGTTGTGTATGATACTCGGAGAACTTTCTTCAGCCGCTTAGCAATACATTTTGAAAGAATTTTATAATCAATATTCAAAAGTGAGATAGGAGGGTTTTGGGATGAGGTTAATGATACCTCTTCTTTGATCAGCAGATAATTTACCAGTTTGAAAGGAATAATTAAAACAATCTAAAAGATTTTGGCTAATATCCTTGAAAAAATATTTGTAAAAATCGGCACTCAGTCCATCCGTCCCGGGCGTCTTGTTATTTGGCATACTTTTTAATGCATTGCTACATTCATGCAAAGTGATCAAACCTTCACAATTCTTTGAAGCAGAAGCATCCAGTTTAGGAATATCAACAGCATTTAACACATCATTTAAATCAGAGTCAACAGGGTAACAAGATGTATACAGATCTTTATAAAAGCGTATTTCTTCATCCAAAATCTCGTAAGAATACTACTATTCTCAGAAGTAAGTTTTTTAATAACTTTACGCTTCTGGTTTCTTTTTTCAAGATCGATGAAGAATGTTGAGTTCCTTTCACCATGTTCAAAGTAGTTAGCCCTTGATCTATTGATACAACCTTTACTCTTGACGTCATACAGTGTTTCAAGCTCAATTTTATAATGCTGGATTTCTCAGACAATGCTTCAGATGGATCATTGGAATACAAAGCTTCAAGTTCATTTATATTTTTTTATAAACCTACTTTCATTTAGCCTTCTTTTCTTGGAAATTACAGAGGAGTATTCTATGCTAACCGTTCTTATTTCACATTTCATATAGTCCCATAACATATCAGGAGTCATATATTTACAGTTGGCATTCACCTCTTGAATACAATGTTTGATCTTATAAACATATTCATTTTCATTTAAAAGTGAAACATTAAATTTCCAAAAGCCTCTTCCATGTTGATTTTTTAATGGATGCTATCGCAACATTGACATATGAATGAACTGTTTTAAATCCTGGAGAAATCCTACAATCATCAATCTGAGTGTATAGACTAAAAGAAATTAGAAACTAATCAAGACGACAAGAAATTGGGGAAGTGGTGTTTGATCTCCAAGTATAGTGCCGAACATTTGGATTTTTTCGCCTCCAAATATCAACTAAGTCATACTCTTCCATGATATTAAAAACACTCTTCTGACAATTGATATGAGTTTGAGGCTGTCCACCCTGTTTATCTAAACAGACATCTTGAATACAATTAAAGTCCCTACCCATTAAAATTGTTTCACAATCAAAATCTTTCATTATCTCACACAAGATATCAAAAAATGATGGATTGTCTACGTTAGGCCATAAATTAAAATTAATAAAAGTAATTTTTTCATCAAAGAGCTCTGTATCCAAAATAATAATACGTCCATCTTTATCATGATAATCCTTCAAAATTTTTATATCAACGTTATTTGAAAATAAAATTGCAACCCCAGTCGAATTAGAGAAACCATGCGAAAAGAATGTGTTTTTATTTTTCATCCTTCCAACAGTTTTCAGTATCCACGGTGGAATGAGTTTCTTGCAAAAAATAAACATCAGCATGCAAGTCTATTGTGGAGCCATGAAAAAACCTGGATGAGTTTGTTTTGATCTCCTAGACCACGTACATTCATCGAATAAACATTAAACCCTACAGTCATGTTTAATTATATTCTAAAAAGTATATACAAAATACATCCCAATCATAATCTGTTTCTTGGAGAAACCTACCAGTCATCGTACAAGGTGTTTCTTTGTACCGAAACCACTCTTCTTAAGGTTAAGAGTGACTTTCTTCAGTACGTTTACAAAGGCAAGTCTGTTGTTTTGGTGTTACTTGACATGTCAGCACCTTTTGATATGGTTGACCACCCCATTATTCTTCAAAAGTTTAAGAGTAGATTTGGATTGTGCGACTCGACAATCTCTTGGTTTAAATCTTATTTCGAAAACCATTCCATGAGGGTGTCGATAAAGAATGCGCGATCCGACAAGCACAAACTGACCCACTCTTTACCACAGGGATCCATCATTGGGCTTTATTCTCTACACATCCCCCGTTGGTGACATTATTCGCCGATATGACATCAACTTATATTGCTATGCAGATGATATACAATTGTGGACCCTAGAACTAGAAAGGGGTTCAGTCACATTGAGTACAAACTGAGAAAACGACACAAACATAAAATCATTTGTGTAGTCTTGAATGGTATTGCTGTATTTCGCAGTGACTTTTACGCATGTTCTGATCATCAAATTACTACAAAATTTTTACAGAATGTAGAAATGAGAATTCTGTAGCAGGAAATTGACACAACTCAATTTTCAAGATTTTGTGACTTAACCCCCTTCTAGCTCTAGGGTCCTCAATTGTATGCTGCGTTTGATCATAAAATTCATGGAGACCATGAAAGGACATTGAAAAATCTTACAAAATGCATATCTGACATTAACTTATGGATGGAAACAAAAAATTGCACTGAACCAAGAGAAAACTGAGCTCTTAATTATCTCCAGCCCTCAGGCATTTAAGTAATACTATTAGATTTTGATCAAACATTATTTATTGTAAAAACATAATGAAGGATAGCAACTATCTTAAAGTGTTTTCAAGTGTATTTTGTCAAAAAATTGTTTTGGCTCCAAAAAATGGATAAAAAAGGAATTATATGCTTTCCTATACTAATGCATGTGGAATTAAATTCTGGATCCCGAATTTAATTCAACAAATGGGTGCAACAGACAAAGTAAGCATCTTTCAGCCAAATCGTTTGGAGGGTATTCAGATCTACCAAAAACAAACCCAATAAGCCCAAAAAATCCAAAGTCACGGGTGACAGGGGGCGCTTTATTTTTTAACACTTTATAGTATTGCTTTAAGTTATGTTTCTGATATTGAACTGAAATTTGATGATGGCACAACAATCAGACCATCTATCTCTGTGAAAAATCTGGGTGTTACTCTTGATAACACTTATGAATTTGTCAAGACTATTAATTTTCAAATCCATAACATGTGGAGAATACAGGATGCGTGCCATCATGCCGTTAGAGCACTTGTCCTGTCCCGCATCAATTATGGCAATCCGCTTCTCTATGGTGCCCGTGAAGCTGATTTGAAGCGGCTGCAACGATTGCAGAACAAGGCAGCCAGATTGGTATTTGGATGTGGACGGGATAGGAGCTCTTCTGAGCTTTTGCATTCTTTACATTGGCTTCAAGTTAAGGATCGTATACATTTCAAGATTTTGTTGTATGTTTTCAAATGTTTAGTGAATGTCGCTCTGCCTTACATGCGCGACCTACTTACATTAACGAGCGACACGTTGTCGCTTGAAAACAAACCCAGACTCCAGCCTCCTCAACTGATCTTACTAGAGGCTCTTTGTTCCACTAGCATTAAAGAGAGCTGGCGATCATTCTTTTGTTGTTATAGCTCCAAAATTATGGAATGAACTGCCAATTCAGTTGAGAGAAGTGGCGTCTGTACCTGTTTTCAAGCGCTTTCTTAAACGCACTTGTTTTAAAATGTTTGTCATGTTTTTGTTTATATTAGTGTTGTTGGTCTTGGTGCAATATATTTAGCGTAGCAACCGGGGAAAAGCTTGTAAAGTGACTGCATGTTAGTGTATGATGCAAATTGGTCAGTCTTCAATTTTTAAGGTAAAATACGACTCTCATGCAGAAACCTCAATGGCAAGTTCAAATTTTCTATAACATTAAACAAGTGCAGATATTTACTAGAAACTTTGCATACTTTCATCAATCAATTTGAATTACAAATATAAATAAAGACCGCATAGCTCACCTTAGACCTACTACCTTAGGTCACAAACTTATTGAATACAAGTTGTACTGCAAGTATGATTATCAACAAATATTACATTACCAAAATGTGTTCTGTAGCAAAAAACATTCTGTATGCCGTTATTTTTCAAGACATCTATGCATTTCGAACATTTTGAAAACAAGAAAATACTTCCAGTCCTGTCTTTCAGTTTTCATAATATAGGTTCCTACTAAAATATTGTACCTTACGACTTACGATGCATGTGTGAAAAGATTGGATTGCTGTAAAAGTTGAAACGTTTGTAAATTTTTAATCATTTCGCACATTTTTATTTATGAGCTGGTGAAAATTACAATTTGTACATACATTGCTTTCACAGAGTATTTAATTTTGCGCAAGGCAAATTGAACGCAAAATGTGTCAAAATAAACGTAGCACAAAAATTTCAACTTCAACTTTTACAGTATACAAAAATTAGCATTTCTACAAATATACTAAGGGATTAAAAAATTAAACCACACATCACTAAATCTCACCTGATTTAGATAAGACTGTTGTTGTTGCTGCTGAGCCTGAGCATTGTCTGCCATCATACCGGTCGGCTGCTGTCTTCCCATCATTCCTTGATGTCCCATCATGCCTTGGTTAGTACCCATCATGCCTTGATTACCCATCATGCCTTGTCCCATCATGCCTTGGTTAGTACCCATCATGCCTTGATTATCCATCATGCCTTGTTGATTGCCCATCATGCCCATGTTGGCAGCAGGCATGCCGTTGGGATAGCCATTGTACTGATGTTGCTGAGGAGTTAGTTGTTGCTGCTGTTGACCTTCGGCTGGTATGTACATACCACCTGTTGAGTGTTTGTATTGAAACCAAAACTTATCATTACCATTTCTTATTTTTGTATTTTTTAAGATTTGTTTGCTGAAACTTCATGTAAAAGCCAAACTATACTTTTTCTGTATTGACAAGATGTGTGCAATATCCAAAGAGATATGTGGATTTGGACCAGTGTTCCAGCTAAGAGTTTTGAGCTAATTGCGCCAATTCGAACAATTTTGGATAAAGTTGAAGAGGTGTTTGTGCCAAAATAATGACCTAAGACTGAAAATAAGCTAAATAAAGAGAGAAAAGTCACTATACTCCCACATTTTAGAAACCTAATGCACAAATTGTACAGGCTCCTGTGCTAATGGTGTGCTGTACACTGAGCCTTAGCAGGAACACCGATTTGAACTGACTATAAACTTAATCCCCAATAAAATAAACTATATCATGATAACAGTGATTTGAGCCCTGCCATACAGTTTGTATTATATACCGCATTAATAAATTTAACAGAGTTGATTGGCTTAAAACACGATCACATGATTTCAAATAGCAATAACCAGATCAAGGAAAGTGCTAAATAGTACTTTCAAAAGTACTATATAACGCTAAATAGTACTTTTGGAAGTACTATTTAGCACTTTTGAAAATACTATTTAGCGTTGACAACATTTATCTTATACGCGAAACAACTTTCACGCACCAAATTACGCGCGCATTAAACTTGGACGCACAAACTATTGCGCGCAAATTACCCAAGTAGGCACATTGCTTGTAAGCATTAGGCCTAGGTGATTGCATTTTTTAAAGATTTTTTGATTAAATTAGACTTTTTGACACATAAAAATTACATTAACAAATTACAGTCGTTGCTACTTAATCGGGATCCTCTTAAAAGGGATTTTTGGTTAATTGATGTATGCAGCCAGGAAACCGTTTCTTTATGTACAAAATTGACCTGATAATCAAGACATTCCTCTTGATAAACGGGATAATTTTTGGCAAAATGCTTTAATTTGATGAAAATTTCCCTAAAGTTATGATGACAAGGTCAACTTTATGCAAGTAAATTGCAAATAAAACTACAATCCCAAATTCTTTTGACAATCTCTGCAAAAATCTTAATCTATTCAAAAGGTCTCTAAAATTCTTTCTTTGTGTCTACTTTCTATCAGCTCATAAATTTAGTGTATATTTAATGTTTTTGTGCCCTAAAACATATAATTTATGGTGATTTCTGTAGGTTGCTTAATCGGGACAACTGGTTAATCGGGATATTTTGCTACTCCCGAGGTGTCCCAATTAAGCGGCGTCAACTGTATTAATAATGCGGTATTTAAAACAAATATATACTGACTTTTTCAACTATGATCCTTTAGTGACTAAAATTTTGCTATTTTTATAGCAATTTCAGTCACTTCAGGTTCATAGTTTTAACCAGAAATCTTCAAGTCAGTATATATTTGTATACTATTGCATGGCATGAAACAAACCTGTATGATATAAAACAAATATTGAATGCCTATACACCTGCAATAGTAGAAAATATATCATTCGGTCAAATTTGGACCAATCCCCCGGGGGTGGGGGGGGGAAAGGCACGGGGCACTTACGTGTGCATGCTGTAACCATGCGCGTGAATTGACTTTTCAAAACCACCCTAAACTAGGATTACTGATATATGATGAAATATACCCTAAACACAGATTTTAGATGTAAAAATATACCCTTAGCAAGGACGTATTATGAATTGGAGGAATGATTTTCAAAGGAATTTATAGA
>JXSR01S073787.1:257923-271663 GCA_000969725.1 Ophiothrix spiculata | reverse complement strand
ATTTTTTAAAATATCTAAATAAAATGAATGTTCCTTTCCTGATACCTTGCTAAGCCAGTCACTTCCAGTATTCCTGTTAACACAGTGCAAGTCATTGTGCTTCTGATCTAGACAATTCCTAGAAAATAGTCTAGATATCCCCATCAGACAAGACAATTCAGTTATTAAACTTCAAGAGAGCAACAAAAATCCAATGGTCATGAATTAAAGATGCCTCATTATGCATTGTGTGGTTTTGACACATTGTTATCCTTTGTTTACCTCATTAACAAGCATCAAAGGATTGGGACAATAAACCCATAATCTCATCTCACTAGTCTCCCCATAAAACAGGCTTCTTTTGTGTTCTTCCTTTGATTTCATTGAACAATGTGTCTATGTTTACAGCATGATCAGTAAACATGACAACAAGCAAAGCACTTTAATATTATACCACCTCTGCTGCCTGGTTTTAATGTTGAAAATACAGCCTAGAAAATAATATCTGGGAAGAGAAAAACTAAATATGATCCATTTGTGACACCATCCTTGAGGCAATCAACATCAACAAGTTAATTTTCATACATTTATGATGTAGGCTAAAGATGTGCAATGTGAGTAATGGTTGCAAAGTATATTTCTGGAGCAAATATATCTTCTCTGTTGAAATTTATCTTTAAGAAAGATAGATTCTAAACCACTTTTGGTGAAATCCATTGACAAATGAGGTGTATTCCTACTGGTCATTGGTATTACGGGGTATCAGACCTTTAGTCTGCTTTCAAATTGCCCGCTAAATGAGTCTGCAACACTTCATTCCAGACATTTTACAGCTCCATTACTTTATGTAATTTTGATGCGAGAAAACGAATTGTTAAAGAAACCAACGTTGAATCTTGGCTCCAACGTTCTAGATGTTAGTAATGGCGGTATAATCGAATATTTAACGGTGTGCAAAATTGATTTAACATATTAAAAGGTACCAAATATAGGCTGAAATAATCTTGAAAACAAAGGCACTTAAAATTGAACAACTATTATCATGATTATGTTTGTAAAGATGGTGTTCTTTGTTGCATGCTTGTGCTGCAAATCGCCGTGAAATTTTTACAACTAACTCAAACTAGGAAAGTGTCCTAACTCCTTTGGAGTTCAAGCGCTCACTTCTAGAAAACTAATATATTGATTTTCTACATTTTTGTACCAAAGCAAGTGGAGACATCATACATGATTGTCCTCAACTTTCAGTGTCTGGTGTTATTTAATTTTTGAATTATGTCCTGTTAAAATTGTAACCCTAACCCCACTGAATCTCACAATATCCCATTCCACAAAGTTAAGAAATTTGCCTAAGTCCAAATACGTCATAGACCCGAGTTAGCTATGACCACGAAATCGCTGCCATGGCAGCGCCTGCTCAGTGGCTTGACATAGTGATAATTGGATTGGGAAGCGAGGGGTCCCGGGTTTTTGAATCCAGATGGAAATCTGTGATTTTTGACTTTAAAATTTCCTAGGAGATAGGTTTTTAAACGAAGAAGTGGTCAAAAGTGTTAGGGTTAATAAGTTCATTCTGGGACACCCTGTATAATTAATGAACCCATAAATTAAAGCGTCAGCCAAATATTTTAATTATTCATATATCACATTCAGGCATTCATATTATTACTGAACCTGCCGAATTTGACAGACATGGAAGAATGGTTGATTCTAGACCCAACAGTTCAAAAGTTCACAGTAGCCATCCGAATATGATGGAATTGGCGTTTACTACTATGCACTCATTTTAATAGCCAAAAAATGAGGATGCTGGGTCATATGTGGGGCAAATATTATTTAATTTTCTAAAAAGTTTTTCACACTTTGAACTTTTAGTGCTATCTGGTTAATAGTCAGTCACTTTCTTCAGAAATTGGACGATAAAATACTTGATCCCCGTGGGGGGGGGGTACTCAAATTTGGTTTGGGTAGGGACGTGTCGTCTGGGAAATTTGGAAACCCACCTGTCCAAATATCAATTTTTAAGAAAAATTGACCCATCCATATACCAAATCTTCTAAATATGTAGCCAAATTTAATCAAAATCTCATTTTTTCTGTCCATATTTGCACTAATTTGGCAAAATTTTCTAGCATTTTGAGAACAAATTTACGGCATTTGGTGAAATTTCCGGAAATTTTTGAATAGAAAACCCATCAAAATACCTCATTGTGCGAAGAAAAAGGATCGATTGGAATACCAGAAAGCCTGAGTTTGCTACCCGAATTTGCGGCACGTCCCAATAACCCCTTTTGTACTAAGTAGCCCCCCTGGGACTTGATCATGCATGGCAATTAGGATCTCTGTTGAGGTTATACATACATTTATGGAATATATTAAATCTTATTCCAAGAATGTAATCATTACATAAAACATAATGGAATTATGCAATGACAACAAAATTAGCTATTTGACGGGATGGTACAATTTGTGACCCCACTTCCTTGACCCCACTTTTGTGACCCCACTTTATTTTTGCTAATTTAAAAAAAATATCACAAAAAATATATTTGTACGCATTTTTAAAATCATCCGAGGTCATTAAGGGGGTCTTAAGGGGGTCGAAACGGGTCAAAGGTAAAATTCTCAAAATGCTCCGATTGACCTGAAATTTGATATGAATGTACTTTAGGACATCCTAAGCAACAAACACACATTTCAGAGGTCATTAAGGGTCCCTTCCGGGTCAAATTTGAACAAATTAAAAAATATATGAAAAAATCATCAAAAATCAATATCTGCCAATTTGACCTTTTACCCTTTTTGACCCCTTAAGACCCCTAAATGACCTCGGATGATTTCAAAAATGCGTAAAAATATATTTTTTGTGATATTTTTTTAAAATTGGCAAAAATAAAGTGGGGTCACAAAAGTGGGGTCACAAATTGTACCATCCCCTATTTGACCTAATAAACAAATTGGAAGAGATCAATTAACCTAACAGATTGTCCTAGGTTAATACTTTCAAAATCATTCTGTACAATAATATAGGTCTAAATAGGTTTCCTAAATGTACATATTTGTAATATATATGAACTGGAACAGGTTTTAGATCATAACAATCAATAAAAGCTAGCAAATGATGTTGCAATTGTTAGTATGATGTATGTGATATTGACTCGTACCTTGGAAAATTGTTTAATTATCTCACCGGCGTTGTCAGTTGATCAATAATACTACACTAAGAAAATTCCTCATGTAAATGAAAATGACATTTTGTAATCGGTTAAGACCATTGACATGTTGACCGGCCCTTACTTGTCACTACTATTATCTATTGAAATTTTTCCCAATTTATGGTGTTGGTGAAGATAAATAAATGTAATTTATTTTTGTCAAATTACACAAAAGAAACCTGAACAAGTCTAATGACAAAAGTCGGACTGTATAATTGAAATGAAGATGAAATGGCATATTACGGTGTTATCGCCGCTAGTCACTTGCAATGCCAATGACATTTAACTTTCAGCTTTTTTGAGTTGGACAAGTTAAGCATGATATAATTAGGGGATAAAATCACCTCAAGTTGTTTGCTGTTTTTCGACAACTTGCGTACAGCGTATGCTGTTTTGAATTGCAGATGAAGATGTCCACAGGCAAATTTACAGTATGGTTTGGCGATGGGATGTCGTCTGTGATGTGCCCTTTTTAGATGCGACACATAATTCAGAAAGTTTAAAAAAACATGGATACTGAATAATTTTACCCATATAGGGAAGGGGGATGTACAGCAAAGTTTAAGTCATTCTTTCTGTTCATTTTTAATTAATATTTTGTGTCTTTTATACTGAAATACATCCAAGTTCAGTCATAAAAAATATGAACATTTAAAGTTTAGACCTACAATTGAACTACACACATCAAACCATTCTTTGATTTAAACAAAAATAAATATTGCCCATCTTTAGAGCTCAGGCACACAACATATTTGGGTCAACCAATGCCTAACGTACAAAAGTTCGAGAAGCGTACTTCTAACACATAAAGGACACAATGTACAAAACAAATACATAGTGTGCGTTACGGGTACGTTTAGTTCTCTATGTTTTATGCGTGACAGTCCATATATATGTATTTTTTATGAGAAATTGCAAGGATAATGCATCCGGTACTATAGCAATTAATGAGTTTTATTTGAAGAATGGAGGGTAAAAGAAATTAATAACAATGTAGAAATTTGATAATTAAACTTTTCACTGACCTTGGTAAATATTTGCATGTACTTTGTTAAGATATTTCATTTGAAAACCAGACCTCATACAAGACTTCAACCCGCCGAGGGGATGGGGCTTCTTTTGGATTTTTTTTTACACTGGATATGTTCAAAAAATCATTGGTTTGATTTTGAATAGTGAGAAATTGGGCATCAATGAATGTCTAGGGGGCCTATGTCCTTATGTCAATCAATATATGCCAGCATTACAAAACCCAACAGTACTACTACACTTACGTGAGAAAGCAAGTTAAAGCACCTGAGAGGACCCTCTTCAGCAGTTCATCTTGGCAAATTTATTCCAGTACATTAGCCTAATTACGCTGATTTGTCGCATTTATCCGTTAAGAGACGAGCACAATGCCCACTTGACATTCTCTGTGCTATACATATTACATGGAAAGTGTACAAATACAACTTGAATAGAAAATGCTGGGGAGTTTGTAGTCTCCAGACTCACCACATAAATGTCAGTTTGAGTTACTGGATATTTTAGTGTTCTTGCTTGGCATATTAAACATGGTGTGTTTGTTTTTGTCAAGTTTCCAATCAGCATTTTCGAATTTCCAGTCAAAAAAAAATGAGTTTCTAGTCAAAATTTTCAAGTCAAATTTACACATTCTCAAGTTAAAATTTCCCATTTTCGAGTCAGATTTCTAGATTTTCGAGTCCAAATTTCACATTTCATAATCAAAATTTCACTTTTTTTGAGTCAAAATTTCACATTTTCGAATCAATCTTATACATATTCGAGTTAAAATTTCACATTTTCGAGTTAGGTTTCTTGATTTTTGAGTCAAAATTTAACATTTTCGAGTCAATCTTTTACATTTTTGAGTTAAAATTTCGCATTTTCGGGTCAGATTTCAACATTTTCAAGTCAATCCTATGCATTTTCGAGTCAAAATTCCACATTTTCGAGTAAAAATTTCACTTAATTTTGAGTCAATATAACATTTTTGAGTCAATCTTATACATTTTCGAGTTAAAATTTCACATTTTCGAGTCTGATTTCTTAATTTTTAAGTTAAAATTTCTCATTTTCGAGTCAATCTATATATCTTTTACATTTTCGAGTTAAAATTCGCATTTCGAGTCAGAATTCTTGATTTCCGAGTTAAAATTTCGCATTTTCGAGTCGGATTTCTACATTTTCAAGCATTTTTGAGTTAAAATTTCACATTTTCGAATAAATCTTATACAGTTTCGAGTTAAAATTTCACATTTTCTAGTCAGATTTCTTGATTTTCGAGTTAAAATTTCACATTTTCAAGTCAAAATTTCAATTTTTCGAGTCAAAACTTCAACATGATGGTCGCAGTGTACATGGACTCTTCTTGATAGTGTGATATTTGGGATGTGCAAAGTTTGGATAGATTGATATTATGAGCAAAGAGGACAGGTGTTTTTTTAAGGTGAAAGTTAGAAACATTTGCCAGATATATCAACTACAAAATGCCAAGGGAGATATCAAGATATCACGATATCAGAGCCACCTTCCTGTCTGGCTTAAATATTAAGGGTTATTTATTTATTTATTAATTTATTCATTATCATATTTTTTATATTTGTTTCCGATACTGGATACATGTGTATGTCCTGTAAATTTGATAACTTGTGTGACATACATTTTTGAAATGGTATATATTTTTTTTAAATTGTACAATAATGCAACCAATATCCTGCAGTCTCATAAGAAGTAAATTTGGATGCTATGACCAAACCAAGGAACCCAACACAACATTGTGCAAATGAACTCCTCAGATACCATGATTCTGCAACATGGAGACATTTACTTTGATCAACACTAAATAGGCTATGCTGGTACCCTCGATGTGGGCGCTGGTTCAAACTGCCTATCATCGGAGGTAATGGCTGATCATAATAAAGTAAAAATTGTGACCAGTAAAATTACACAACTTGCCAGCTCACTTGCCCCATCTAACTACACGGCAATCGTTTGTGAGTGGAAGGTTTCGGTGAAGAGGTTGACAAAACTACGCGTTACAAGAAATTCGCGAAATCACCAATACGTGACGCTGAAAACAAATGCCTTCAGGATACAGGCCGATCAAGTGCTTAGATTGATTAGCAGTTACCGGAGTATTATTTTGGATAAGACATTGGAGCTCAGCATATAAATGGGCGAGCTTAGGTCACAACATGAATTGATCAAGTGTGCGTAACTGAACTATAACTACAGCAGACGCAGTGCATTTCATACGTGTGACACGCACATCAGTATCTATAGCATGAGAGTGAGCGGGATAACCTTTACTCGCAGATACAGAAACAACCAGACCATTTCCCGCCTATAGATTTGGTAATGATCAAGTCACTTGTTGCAACAACCTACAAATGACAATATGTACTCTGGAACTAGCTAAACAACAAGCATCCTAATATTTCTACAACATTTGAAAATTAAATATAGGCCTACATTAATACGGGGAAGGGCATTGACATATAGAAAGGTGGAACAGTTCTGTGTGGCCTTCGAGACTCCGTTTTCACACCTTGCCTGCCACGCTCTAGACGCGCCCACCCCCCATTTTAAGCACAACCTTTAGTTCACAAGCACTATTTTTATCAGGACTGGTTTTTTTTTTACCTAAGGTAACAAGGGTCATTTAAGGGCCATTTCAGTTCTCTAGATCCCTTTTCATTCCAAACCAAAATTTGAGCCCCCTCCCTCCCTTGCCTCCAGATATGAACATGTCTTTTTAATGTCTGTCTCTGTAGGTTTTAATTTCAATAATTTGAAGCCATGCTGAGCTGACAGTATAACTTGCATATCAGGTATTATAAAGCTGATGGGATTTCTTCCTTTGTTTAATATTTTCCTTAGACTTGTAAAAGTTCTCATCTTCAAAAGATGAGAAAGTCAAATCAAAAACTCACTGACCTACATTTGGAGCAACAGTTCATAATGCATCAGGGCATTTCCCTGACAAATAAGAAATTTTGTGGAAAACGTTCAAAACGTGACAAAAATATGCATGTGCCTCACACTTGTGGTCGTGTTAAAAGTGGATAAGCAAAACAATAACACACCTAGTCCCCTACCTTAGACCTTCCTTATAAGGGGCCTCAACATCAACAAATAAAAGAGACTTATATAAGGTTTTGCAGAAATCAAGATCATCCTACAGGATTTCCTAAGTCTGATTGACAACATCAATTTTTTTTCCCTTAACTTTTTAATTTGGATGATAATGCTAACTCTTACAAGACAATTTTTGCTCTGAAAAGCGTGGTAAACAAGGTAAAGGGCTTTATCAAATTACCGCATGCTGGTTAATGTTCAATGTATTTTCTTATTTCTGGACGAGACTCCTGGTTATACAAGTCTGCGTTGGGTTGAGATGCTATCATCATTGGACGACTTCCTGCACATGTTATTTGTAGGTCATTATAGAGCAATTGGCGCATGTATATGAAGGTTTAATGGCTCTACCATCCTTGGTTTTGAATAACTGAACAAACAGAGTCAGCGTGGTATGTTTGATAGTTTGTACTCTTGTTTGCTAGAAGTTCTCAGAGCAAAGAATACTTTGTTCAGAGTGAATGTAAACCTGTTTAAAGATTCCATTTTCAAGCATGTGAAATTTTACACACCTTCAGTAACATTTTGCCCCAGGTTTTGCCTTTCAAAATATCCTAAAAATGGCAATTGCAGTTTTAGTTAAGGCCCGTCGCACTTGATTTTTAGTTTCCTGTTTCCGCCCGCCCCAAATATCCAAAATTCCCAAGTAATTTATTATTTGAGGTGGTGTCATTATTTTTCAATATTTTAAAAGACAAAAGGCAAAGTATTTATGGCTCAAAATAACAGGCATCTCCCAAATGTTGATATAAAACAGTTTCCATGGGGTGGGTGCATGGCACATGAGTAATAATGAAAATATAGGCATATTAGTGCATACTTAAAACAGCTGATAATTTTTGACATTTTATTGCCCAAAATTGAAAGTTGAAAATGGAAAAAATGCAGTGCATAATGTTTCTGTGCATAAACAAACAAAAAAATACTGGCATGTGATTTACTGTACTGTATGGATACTATGTCAATACGCCGATCCTGGGTTTCCACCCGGAAGTTAATCTTTACCGAAATCTTAGCCCAAACACAGTTTTGCCAATATAACTAATAAGCCGTGACATTAGCTCCTCCAATTCATATACTGAAGGGGGCAATTTGTTGTTTAGGATGGGTGGTTGTGGGCATCTATTTGACGCCTATTTGGGTGCATCGTTATGCTTTATCAGTGCATTGTGGGATTAAATTTCGGTAAAGATTGAGTTCCGGTTGGGTAACCCAGGATCGACGTATTGAATTATCTCACACATTTGGATCCTACAAAAATAATGAATAATGAAAAGTGACCACCCCTCTATTTTAAAAGCTGCAACAGGAAACTAAAAATTGAGTGCGAAGGGCCTAAGCAGGCCACTTATGTGGCCTTATTATAGTCCAAAGGGTATAGAACCTATGTCTTTCAATAATAATAATAATAAAAGAGGGTTCTTATAAGGCACACACTCATCAAATTATCTCAATGTGCATAAACAAAGAAAACAAACAAATTACATCTGTGAATCCAGAAAAGCCTGACGAAAAAGGTGAGTTTTAAGGTGCTTTTTTGAACTAAGGAAGAGAGTGAATGTTACGGAGGCTTTTACGAAGCAAATTCCAAACAGCTGGGGCAGCAAAATGAATGGAGCGTTCACCAGATTGACACGAGGAGATTTCAATAGTCTTTCAGTAGAAGATCAAAGTGATCAAGCAGGTTCATAAGTGCAGATCTTAGCAGACAGGTAAGATGGTAAAGTACCTTCATAGCAGACAGGTAAGATGGTAAAGTACCTTCATAGCAGACAGGTAAGATGGTAAAGTACCTTCAAAGTGCCGGAAAGCAAGAACAGCTAACTTATACTGAATTCGGTATTCTAAAGGCAGCCAGTGAAGCTCATGTACGACAGGGGTGATATGATCATACTTCCTAGCTCTTTTGTGTTAGTAAATGCAGCACTTGGTGTTTAAAGATGGTAATACCATACCTGACATCTGCAAATCACAGGGTACCATCATGTTTTTAACTTTCAAAAACGTTTTATTTGGTCAGATTTTGTTTTATAAATGTGCTCTCCAATTAATTTGAACAAAAAAGTCATACATAGTACTTAGTAATTATTTTGATATAGGTTCTGACAATCAACAGCCGCACCCATGAAATTGAATGCAATGAAATTTCTCATTATTAAAAGCCACCAATAAAATAGTGATTACAGTATTAATTCAGACAGCATCAATATTGGATAACAAAATAATGGGCACATTCAGCTATTGTTTTCAACCACAAATTGATTCAAAGTCCCAGTTGATAAAGCCCAAATTCACCTGTAAAAATGAGTCATGACTTGGCAATGTGATGCGGTATACCAAGTAAAAATAGTTTGACAGGCTTCAGTTGTTAGTGTAAGAAGCACACCATGGATTATGTTGCCATCAAGCTGATCGGGAGCCTCATGTTCAATGACCCTTTGTTGAAATAACATTAGTTTTATTCAAACACAATTCTAGGCCACCTATTTTTACTTGACAGAGACTAATACCCCGTTCAGACAGAGCCAAAAAGTCGTCTTTAGTCATCTTTAGTCGTATTCGAGTTATATCGAGTTCAAAATTCACTTGTGTGTGAACAGTTCAAGTCGATTTAAGTCGTCTTTCAAAAACTCGTCTTACATCGAATTATCAACTCGCTAAATAGCAAGTTAAGTCGCGTTAGTAACTCGATGTAACTCGACTAACGACGACAACCGATGACTTTTCGTGTGTGTGTACACCTGTCGTCGTAAGTCGAGTTGAATTCGTGTTTACTTAACAGCGCATTGACCTGGAACAAGTAAAGTTCATCTTAATTCGACTTCAAAATCGTATTGCATGTGTGAACAGTCGTAAGTCGAGTTACTTTTCGCTAATCCAATGTCGTGTTTGAAATTAAAAATGGACTCGATATCAACTTAAGACGACTTTTTAGTGTGTCTGAACGGGGTATAAGAGGTTGGACTGAAAAAACAAGGACAGAAATGTGTCTCCATCTAATTTTTGTTTTAGGACTATTTATTCTTGTCAGCTTTTTATGTTTCTGTCCATACCAAGTTTACTTATATCTTGAATTTGAAAGTCTGTAAAAATTCAAACAAACCCAAATAAAACCTTGCAGAAGTCATTAGCTTTAGAGTGGAGATGTAGGACTTCATATACCGGCCCATGTAATGATGTTGTTAGCCATGGAGATCAAATATTTGGGTACTTTCGATTTCTGCCAAAATCAACTTTGGGTTAAAGATTCAGTTGCACATAGAGGTGAACTGCTCAAATAAAAATCATCCTAATGATACGCCAAACTACACGCAAATCGTGGGTGCTTGTTTTCGAAACTTGAATCCCTCAATTTGATCCCATATGCCAGAATTAAAGTGGTGGTGATTAGTCTTTGATGTCTGCTCTAAATCAGTTGCAGGCATCAAAAAGGTTCATCTCTTCACTTTGGTAATAAACATTGAATCTCTTAAATCATGTAGCAATATTTTCCCAGAATTTTTTTTAAAATTGCAAATAGACATTAACTTACAAGTACAGAAAAATTTCCCGACATGAGATGTAGCCTATTTGTACCAATGAGATTTTCAAGTTTAAAGGATAGAATCAAATACAAATATTCAAACGTTTAACTAAGCAAACAAGCAGATAACATTATCTAGATACAAAGTTATAAACACAAGTAAATGGCAAAGGTTATCGCAAGCTAAACATGCAGGTCACATACTATATTGGGAAGCCATATTTGTTGAAATCAGAATGGATTAACTTAAATAGTTTGACAGGCTTCAGTTGTTAGTGTAAGAAGCACACCATGGATTATGTTGCCATCATGCTGATCGGGAGCCTCATGTTCAATGACCCTTCCAACTTTACTAAGATTATGACGTAGGCATTTCAAACACCGAGTCTGTGGGTTGCAATTTGAACTTCCTTCCTCTGTTCGCCATGGACCTTCCCCCAGTCTATTCATAGCATTCCTGGAGTCATGTCTATTGCCAAGCAAGCCTAATCATATTTGCTACTACAGACAATTTCATTATTAATGGATAATGAATGAGTAGATAATCAAAATATTATTGATTTGTTCAGCTAGCCCCAATAATATACAACAAAGTGACAGAGCAAACCTGTTACAAGTCTATTGATAGGTCGTAATGGATCAATACACAGAGCATTCAAGTGGAATTCTGTCAAGTTCATGCAGAGTTCTCTTAATCCGACTAGACCAACAAATGTTGCTAAATTGATTCATAACAGGATAATAAACAAATTATAAAATTGAAATAAGGATACAAATAGAGCCATAGATCTGCAACCTGATAGATGAATGTAGTCATGATTCTGTAACCATGTATCTTGTTTGTAATTTCATGTATGTTGAATGATCGAAATGTAATTATCCTAAAGGTCAATAAGAACATACCATCACATTCTAGTGATGACAGTTAGTCAATACTCCCATGTCATGTTTTGTCTCCTTTTTGTAAATGTCACCTAGTAGTAGTAGTAAAATACAAATTATTGACTGAAATGTGTTCATAAATTAAAGAAGAGATGTTACAGTAGTGCTAAGTTGTGCCAAGCTGCAAAATGAATGAGTTGGTGCTCTGACACAGCATGGCCGACTAGCACGCAGGAAACGACACAAATATCGTCACAAGAACTGTACAGCGTGTTCATTGCGAGTAACCCGGCATCACAGTTTGACACGTCAAGTATTACATATAACTTCGGTATTTTCATTTGGGCTGTCTATAGCCATCCTGCTGTTTTTTACTTATTTCACGATAAGATATTGGTCAGACATCTAACCATTTATCCACAGAGTTAAACCTTGTACAGGTAATGACAAGCTGAGATGTCAATTTATTCTGTCCAATGTTAATGTATTAGTATTCTATATACTGTGCCCTTGTATCACAAATTGTATGCATACACAACACTATAGAACAGTATTCTCTTACATACACTTTCGATATTTTACACAAAGAAATATAGAACTCACCGTTTAATTACTGAGCAGCAGGTCCTGTTGTTTTTACCAAAAAATTCCTTATAATTCCAGTACAAAAGCTTGATATTGAGTTGAACTCTGTGTACTCTCTGCATAGGCTAGCCTGGCTAGCACACATGAATCATGGGGCAATGCATTGAATCACTAAACACATACAATTCAATTGCATTAGGTATTTTGCCTGTTCCATTGTGTGTGGGAGGGGTGGTCCATGCAATGTATACAAAGGATTAGCTAAATCACACACCATGGAAATTAGGTTATGTTTTTAATTTAAGAAACTAATATATTTAAAAACATCCAAATGTTATGTTTGTGCACTTGTGATATTCAAATAAAATCAACTTACAATTTTAATGATATATTAATGATATGTTCTCTTTTCTATTGTAATTCCACTTATATGATGAAACATAAAAATACACATTTTCTCCATGATTTCTCATACCAGGACCAACTATTTTCAAACACTTGTTAAATTTTCATACATTTTTTGTATGAAAAAATGTAACAGAGCCCATTTATAAATAGATGTTGTAGGGGAATTGGAAGTTCAGAATCATCATTTATCACCAAACTTTTTTCAAAACATTTCAACATTTTTGCATTTGAAGTGTTAGTGGTAGTAACGACAACATGCATAGTTTCATTGTCAAATTCAGCCCCCATTTATAAAAATATTTAAGATTTTCTTTCATCAATACTCAATAATCATCAATTTAAATCATTTTAATGATACAAAGCTTACTATGTTGTTGAAAGCCCTGAAAAAAGGTAAACAATCATTTCTACAATGTAAAGTAATTTGGAAACATCTTCCCCAGGTAGTAAAATGGATGTTTGGGGTTTTTTAAATGCTTAAAAACATATTTTGTATTAACATTCTTTTTGTGATATTGTTTGCAATTTTTTTTCTCTTTTGAATTTGAGTTTGCAAAGGCAAAAAAAGTGACTTATGGATTTTTTGTGATTTTTAGGTTGGTGAAAGGGCAAACATACACTTTTTTCCTGGCCTCTAAACTGTAGAAAAGTTGTGGTGTCGTGGAACAGCAACAAGTCACAATCAATTTACCATGAATCCCCCCCCCCCCCCCGACCTGATAACAGAAATAGTAAAAATTAAATTAATAATTTTTCATTGATTATTATCATTCAGATACATTCTAATAATGGCAACCTAAAAACTTTGAGATGTAGCGAAATTGAATAATCATAATTATATAATTATACTTGCTTGCACAAATGTTATACATTATATCATTATTTCATCACCAATATGCCATATTAGTTCAAATGAATAAATAAATATGATTTAACACATCCCTATATAATAATCATGCTGATCTTTCAGTTTAAAAAATAAATACTGGATTATAATCGACAAAA
>JXSR01S073787.1:188639-232216 GCA_000969725.1 Ophiothrix spiculata | reverse complement strand
CTAATCTTAATAGTGGGATTGCTATCTAATTTACACATTGATATGGACAGCCAGACATGCCTACATACAGCCCTTGGACGGGGGACACCCATCATTCTTATATTCAAAAAGGAATGGTAGAAATATGGATGTTTGTGTTAGATATTTCCCAAATTGCGATTGGCAGAGAAAAGTTGAATACCAGGGGATTAGTCCTAACTGAACCAGATCTCACTAAATCTCACTTTAGAAAATCACAACAATGAGCTCAAATCAAAATTTGTCATAGACAGGGGTTAGATGCAGGGACCAAACGCTGGACTCAAGTGGTGGTCTGCTATGGGTGTCACTTGCTTGGGAAATGGGAGGCCTCTCTTCAAATCCTGGCCAAAGCATGAATTTTGAAGTATCAAGTTTCAAGGCCTAGTAAACGAATATTCACATTTTTGCATGTATCATTAAATTTAGAAACACATTTAAAACCTCACCTCTGGGGTGGGGGGGGGGGGGGGTACGCTAGCCGCAGACCCAATTCATACCTACTATGTTTCTTCAACTCCCATGACAAACTGATCTTCCCAAGATCTTTCCAAATTATGAAGGATGTCTAAATGTGCATCAAGTTAAAGTCCTAGTAACAAATTCACTTTGACTATGTATCATTAAATGCACTGGCCTAGATTCTTCCCACTAATGTTTTACCCCACATATTTTTTTACATGAATCAATAGAAAATGTTTATAGTAATATAACCTACCAGTAGTTTTCCATGATTTTTAGAAATATCGGAGAAAATTGCAATTCTTTACCAACTTAAATTTTTTTCGCCGGCAAAAAAAACCTGGTGAACAGTGTTTCTAGTTTCAAATTTTAAAAAGATCTTGTTTCTACACTTGTGATGGGTAAACAAATTATTTTTGATGAAATTGTTTCTCTTTTAATATGTATTATTAGTTATCTGCAGTAGCTTTGTTTGATTTTTTTATCTGGTAAATCCATCTGAGGTACAAAATTTAGAATTTAGAAAACACAGGATAGTCACACCACCGTCACAGAATGGTATATTGTAAATTAATTATCTCTCAATTTGAGCCGTTTCTGTGCAATTTTTGTACATTTTTAGATTTACTACACTTTTTGGCTTTATTTAAAGTATTTTCATAAGTTTTTCATTCTAAGTGGAATTTAGGCTATCCCTTAAATTTTCAAAACACTTTAAAGCCTCAAAACCCTGCAAGTATGGACCTGATTCAAGCTCCCACAACTAAATAAAATTCTGTCTCTACTAAGAGTCTCTTAGGAGCAAGAGTGGCATCATTCAAGTCCCAAACATTAACTTTTCAATTATGAGACTTGTCTATTTCAATTGGGATCTTTAGCCGTTGGGTAAGAATGTGCATTGGCAAGCTATCTAGAAATACATAGGTATGTATTAGGTCTGCGGCTAACGCAACTCATGAGTAGGCTAGGGGAAAACCAGCAGAATTTATTACAGTTGTCTATCGGTTATTGCACTCCCAGTGTTTATTCCCTCTTATTGTCACTTTTGATTGTCTCTGGCCTATCTCTTCCTCACTAAAGTTTGTTGCTCATTTGAAATATGAAACATAACTCAAAAACAAGAGCCAACAGGCACTTTTTCTTGGTCTAGAAGACATGACTTATGTAAAAATGTGGGCTGCTCTGGCAAAATGAGAGGAAAGTCGCAAATCTACATTTTGAATAAATGGCATCTTAAGGATGAAAAAGTCAAATTTCGTTTTTTGCATTTAAGTGTTTACCTATACCTAAAGGTTTGAAGGTCAACTTTGCCTGGAGGTGCAATCATTCACGGTTAATTGATTGCAAGTTGCTATTATACACTGCAGTATCTTTTATATCGATTTGCAGCTAATTTTTATTGCAATATGTGTGGTGCTCTGGCATAATGAGCGGAAAGTCGCGATTGAAGATTTTGAATAAATGGCTTCTAAAGTAAAAATATGATGACAAGATCAAATTTCGTTTTTTGACATAAAACGCATTAATGTATAAGTGTCAATATATACCCGGCGTTTTGAAGGTCAATTATGCCGGGAAGTGCAATTATGCACGGGTTATTGATCGCGTTTTGCTATTATACACTATAGTAATCAGTAACTTAAAAATCGATTTGAGACAATTTGTTACTGCCAGATTTTGAGTAGACTGTCTTGTATTTCGATCTCTAAATGAAAATTGTAGAAAGAAAGTATGACATATTATATATCATTCAAAAGCTGAGATTAAAGAGAATTAGAATATGTCATAAAATCAATTTTGAAAATCGCGACTTTCTGCTCATTATGCCAGAGCACCACACATATATTCAGTGGACTTCTTCGGATTTCAATCTCTAAATAATGAATGGAGAAAGAAAGTGTGACATATTATGTATCATTCAAAAGCTGAGATTATAGAGAATTGAAATATGCCATAAACTCAATTTTGAAATTTGCGACTTTCCTCTCATTTTGCCAGAGCACCCCTTTAATGAAATAAGGTATGCTTTGGGGTTGCACACCCCATTTTATTATCAGACTGGAAAATCATGTTATTGGCAAACCTTATTTCATTTCTGGACTGGTAAGCCTTATTTCATTTTCGGACTGACAAACCTGAGGATTAGCAGACCATTTTTAATTTTTGATTAGCAAGAGAGCAAAATTTCATTTTTGGACTAGCAAACCTCCAGATAATCAGACTGCAATCCATATTTTAACACTAAGCCTCTAAAAATGTTTTATGGTTTTGTTCAAAATGAGCTTCAGAGATTTTTTGAGTTTCAGCAAGTTATTTTTTTTTTACATTCTTGTACTTTTAAGTAGGCCTATTTTACTATTAGCCTGTTTCTACTCAAATGTAAAATATAAATTGATCATGTTTACCGTGTAAGAAAACCGTGTTGCACTTACACCGCTCTGTTTATACTCACGGACAGAATCCGATTATTTTTGGTTTCACTTAACGAAATACTGTGTACACCGGATGTACGGAAAGTACAGTTTGATTGGCCTTTTGTGCAGCGATGCATTGTGATAATAGGATTCTCATAACCGGTACCGTTTCTACTGGATTGCGACACGTTATTTAAACGGCAATAACCACCTCCAGAGGCGGGTACAATACACGGGTAATAATTGTCTTACACAGATTTTGAATAAGCCGATTATTTTGTGTTTCTACTGGATGACTTACCCGGGTTTCTTAACAGCATACAGCATTACCCGGGTAAGCATATTTGAGTAGAAACAGGCGAATTGTACAATGCTCCTGCTGTATCCCTTGCCCAGTCAGTCTCTTACCTGGTTTAACATACATTGATAAATCCTCATCAGCTTTGCACATGGAGAGCAGTGTGTTTAATATCCTTCCTTCCTGTCCTTTACATAAGCTTTGTTAAAATACCTGTAAACAAAGGAAAATATTTACTAAAAATATGTCCATTTGAATGCTGGATAAACACATATTTTTTGATCAATAACACAAAACTGAAGGTCAGTCCATATCATATGAAAATGTGTTCCCAGACTGGCCTGTTATTTCTGTATCTGATGGCTGAAGGTCTATCCTTGAACATTTTCTTAATATTTTGTTTAACTTCCTTAGAGGACTTAGCTAAACATTACAGACAGCTTTTGAAGTTTTCCTTCAACTTTACTGAGTGTATGGCCTAGGTAAAGTAAAAAGCGAGGTCAAGAATCATAATGGCCACTTGAAAATGTATTTACAAACATTGCTAGATGTTTAATAGGTCCAAAGCATTATGCAACACCATGCACATTAAACACTGGGAAATAGTTAGAATGGATCATGAAGGCGCTATATCATGAAAACGCACAAATAGCAACAAACACATGTCAGTTTTGCGAGTCTTAAGTAATCGCATAAAAAGCACTAGTATTGTAACCAAACTTGTGAATTTAAGAAATAGCACAAAAAGCAAACAGTGCGGACTGGATTGCGAATGCAGAAAAAGCAATATACTATGAGCTATTTCAGCAATTTGTGCGATTTGCAATTTTTGGACACCATGGGCACGCGTATTATATTAGATTGCTATTTGTGCGATTCATGCGTTTTGTAAGGGTTTTTTTTGTATCTTTTCAGCACAAGATGATTTAGTTGATTGATATTCCTGTCTTGCGAGTCCAAAGCCCCGATAACGAAAAATCGCTGGTTGGGTAGCGTCAAGATCGTCGATTTTAGGTGCATAGTCCAAAGCGTACCCCTTCATGCATTAGCATAATTTCAGGTGATTGATGGTTTATTAGGTCCAATTTATTAAGAGCCCCGCAGGGCAACATAGTCCAAAAACCGCATAAATAACAGTAATAGCACCCACCTAAATAAATTTGTACTTTTAGAACGCATAAAACGCACAAATCGCACAAATAGCAAACAATTTAGTAACCCTGGAAGCATGAAACGCACAAATCGCACAAATAGCAATCAAATATAACACAAAGTAGTCACAAAACGCAAAAAGCGCATAAATAGCAGTAATATCACCCACCTAAATAGATTTGTACTTTTAGAACACACAAAACGCACAAATAGCACAAATAGCAATTAACTTAGTCACCCTGGAAGCATGAAACGCACAAATCGCACAAATAGCAATCAAATATAACACAAAGTCGTCACAAAACGCAAAAAGCGCATAAATAGCAGTAATAGCACCCACCTTTATAGATTTGTACTTTTAGAACGCACAAAACGCACAAATAGCAATCAAATATATACCAAGTGTCTAAAATTTATAAATCGCACCAAACACCTTCTCTATTAGGACCGTTTTCTTTGGACTTATACTTTTCACGTAAATTAAAATATGAAAAAGCGGAAAAAGCAACACATTTGCGATAGCAGTGCTATTAGTGTGATTAGGTACACAAAGTAATTGACAAATAGCGCGATTGTGTGAGGGATAAAGAAGAGTGCTATTTGTGCTATTTCAGGTTATAGCGCCTTTCTCGAATGGATGTACCCCAGTACACAATAATAAGTTAAAAGTTAGATAAAATTCAAATTTTAAAAACTAAAAAACATAAAAATGGAAATGTGTCACAAGCTGTCATGTCGATTTTATAAAGTGTTAAAATCTGCTATTGCAGAAATAACATTTCTATGTAGATCCAGGCACTTTTCCAATAACATGTCTATTGCATCAAAATACAGTTGCCCAGGTACGTTCTCTATGCACATAATATCCAGGACTACATATCATATCACTTGTAAAGTTTATCAAATCACAACTCTATTTGTTTTATTTCCACTTTTCAGCATTACGCATGTACTAGCTCCTGTTACCTACACTTTAGGTTATAATTATTATTGAAAAAACAATTGATATTTCCAACCCTGAAAAATAATAAATACAAGCATTTATATAACACCTTTTCAAGGTTACAAAGTGCTGGCCATTATATAATGCTGTAATAAGGAATCATCAGAACCAGATTGTGATATTCTCCCTAAACAGCTCCTCAATGCACTCAGGTCGACAAGGTAAGTGTGACTAATGTATTTTGCCCAGGTTCACTACAAGTTGACACTAGCAGGCCTTAAAGGTGCGTTTACACTGTGACGATTTAGAGGTAACGACAAGCAACGTAGACCTGCGGATTGCAGTTTTGAGTTTTCCGCTTGTCATCGTTAGTTAAAGTCAGTTTACGCTCACACAATCCGCTAGTCACGCACACTATTGTTACTATCAGTCAGTGTCAGTTGTTTTTAAGTTGCAAGTTTTTAGTTACCCTCCGTCGTTACCCTATGTCACAGTGTATACAATAACCTTCTTTTGGAAAACTTTTTAAAATGACTTCTGGTCTGAAATGCATAGTAATTCAATATTCAAATGAAAGCAGAAATTCCAGCGCTTGTATCCAAAAAATGAAAATTGTCTTTGCGCAACCATATATGGAGAGCCATGGAAGGTATTAGCCAGTCAAGCGCCTTTGCTTGTATACACATAACTTGGCGGAAAAATGTAAGATGCATATTGCATAATAGTCCAGTAATTGTAGCGTGTGACAGAACACAAAGCTAGGCCACTATACCCTCGCACAGCATCATTTCAAGCATGTCACAATCTCCTAACTTAGCCTAATTTTCAGAGTGCTAAATCTGTACTTTCTTTAATTAATCAATGGTTGTATCATTTAGTTTCCAAATTTGTTTTTTACTAAATGCCTACTGGTAAATACTATATCAACTATAGCGTTGAAATAATGATTTGTTATGAATGCTGTCTGTTTAGCTCATCATCTTATCATGAATGTAAGGAAAATAAATTTCACAGATTACCATTGCACACGGATTATGAGATGTGCCACATTAGCCATTATACAGGTGGCATCTCATAATAATGTATGATATGGTAGCTCATTATGAGATGCTGAATATACCTTTAAATAATATCTGCTATTCAATTGCCACATGCAAGTAATGTACTTATTTCATCTATAATTGTTGCCAACAAGCATTTCATCTTGTAATTCAAAACTTTTTTATAATACTGAAAACAGGATTATTTTCTGGAACAAAAACAAATTGTTCATGGGATGTTATATTCACGATTCATGATGTGAACAGGGCTATAATGAAAATAATAATCTATTCTAAAATTGCCAAGTGGTGGTCACTCTGAACTGAGCCAGGCTCAATTTCCTTGCTATTTTCATCAGAAGCAATCTTGGATGCAATTAAGCAAAGAAAGTAGGAGCAAAATACATGTGACCTAGTTCTGTCTCACTTTAGATTGGTCGTTGACACCTACGATAACAAACGCACCTGTTTTATATGGATTTCTATTTCTCTACGTTCACAGATTTTTCTTTAGAGGAGATGATTTCGAAAAATTCAAACAAAGAATGCATAAGGCCGCATAAAAAAACAAAGTTGTTTCTCGTCCCCTCCCTCCTCACCCGCACCAATCTTTTTTTTTTTTTTGCAAAAATGCCAAAAAGAACAATTTAACAAAATCGTTCAAATATCAAGACCCCGTTTTCCTGGATTCTTTTAATTTTTGATGTTTTTAATGTTGAAACTGTCATCAAACCAACATCTATCCATATCACATAGAGTTAAAAGACAGCAACTGAATGTGCAGTCAACATCTACCAAGGGTAAACCTGGATCGCCCAGGCTCTCTCCAATCTTAAAAAAACACCTCCCTCCCTCCTCACATTTTAAGAAACCTTCGGACGAGAAACAACTTTTTTTATGCGGCCTAATCAGCATAGCACTGTTATTATAAATGTAGGATTGGTCATGGCCATCTTTGTTACTGCTAACCAAATCAGTTTAAAATGGTCAAGTGTACATGAAATGGACATTATGAAAACGATACAGGCCAATTCCTGTAGATGACCCATGAAAGCATTGAGAATCGAAACTACTTCTAAAACAAAGGTGGCCTGAATATTTCAATCAAGCTTGGCCATCCATCACTCATGACTACTAACAAGCCAATGAAGTAAGTGGTGACTGATAATGACAGAGTGACATAAAGAACCTATGGAAGGTATTAGGTGAGGAATTTGGTATAGAATAAAAGAGGATGTCAACCTTTGATAAATGTGCAACCAAATTGCACAGGCACCTCAGGATTTGTTTTGAGCATGTGACCCAAAGGTGGATTACAACTAGTTAATTTTGATATTTTTTTCATCCTATTGGAGTAGGCCTGCAATAGCCCTGTCTGTACATTTCCTTATCCTTCATGGAAGATATATTGCTCTATTTTTGTTTATAACTGTTGTGGTTATCTGGTTTCTACAAACAACTTGCTGAGCTGAACAAGGTTTGGTTCATCTGATGGTCAAGAGCTTTCAGGGATCCCACAAATCAAACATCATGATCACAAATTTCACCTGAACCAGGCTGGAATTCATCTATATAAACACAAGTGATTCTAGGGCCTGGGCTTATTAGTGGGGCTCTCCACACAGACAAATCAATCTGTACTTTGCACATCTAGATGCATGTAGATAAACTGGACTTCATAAAATAATCTCATGAGCGTATTTGCGTTATTTCCACGCACACTCCAGGGTATCTGTGTGTGCAACTGGAGTAAAGGCAGATTGACACGTGTCCGTGCGAACACAATGTGCACTTTGGAAATCTACATTATCTAGATGCTTCTAGATTTGACGCTTCCGTGTAGAGAGCCCCATTATCGAAAGTACCAAAAAATGAAAACTTGAGCACTAGTTATATGGGCATATCAAGCCTTACAGGAGTTTGGCCATAATATAATTTTTACAACCCCCAAAGTGTACCACTCCTTTCACCCCTAAATATGCTCCCGTGTTCATATGCCACTTGTTACCTACAAGAAAACTAAATTATGTGACCAAGGCATATTTCTAGAAGAAAAAACTTCAGACAATTTGCTGGTGCTGATCATGGATTACCCATGTGCTGATCAAACTTTTTTACGGAATCAAGTGATAGCAAAAGTAATAAGTGATAGAAACATTCAATAGTAATTAGGAGGAGGAGACAGATGTTGAAGCAGATGGACACCTCTTGTCACCACGTTGAAGCAATCTTATTCAAAGCACTGCACTTAAGCGGCACAGTTCTAAGTTTGCGGTGGTGACAGAGCGACATGGGCACCCACCGGGATCTCACTTTCATCGTGACCCCGACTGACCCCTGTCCTGAAGTCAGTGATCTTTTCTGATGAGTGGAATCTACCCAAGGCAATGGATCCTGGTAGTACAACAAATTGGCTAAATTGTGTGGGCAAGGTGTGAACATGATGGATTTCATTCATCTAGCCTCTATATGATGAGAGTTGCTGATCTTAAAAGTAACTGCCGGCTTCTCCTAAGGGATAGACAGGTTGTCCCAATCCCTTTAAATTATTGTGCTTTTTCTTCATTGTCCTGAACTTGTCCATTTAAAGCAATACTATAAGATTTTGATCAGAAATGTTTTTGAGTAAAAAAAGCTTCAAATGTGACAAACTTCAAGCATTTCCAACTGTATTTTGTCAAAAACTTGTTTTGCTACAGAAAAATGGATAAAAAGTATATGCATGCTTTCCTATACTATAATACATATGGAATTCAATTCAGGATCCCGAAAAGTTAATTTAACAAATGGCCATAACAGAAAAAGTAGTTATATTTAAGCTAAAAAAAATCAAAGTCATGGGTGATAGGGCTAGGGGCACATCATTTTAACACTTTAGAGTATTGAGATCAAAATCTTTGTATCCATAACAAAACCAGTGGAAAATCTGCAAATATTTCAACTTAATTTGCACAACAGATATATAAGAAGTACAATGCTGATACTCAAAATTCTACATGACATAATAAACAGGATATTAACGCCAAAAGGTCAGGTTTTCAAGCAATATTCCAACCTATTTTTTGTAGAATTGCCATTCACAATTTCTCATATAAATAACCTATTTCTTTTACAAGAAGTCACTGAATTGCTCCTACCCATGACTGCTCTTAGCAATGCAAAGAATACCAAGTCAATCCATTAAGAAATATGAAATAATCAATAGGAGCGATAGATTGCAAACTGTGTACTTGGCCATCAAGTCTATTTGTTTCTTACTTAAAAGGATATTGTACGGCAATGCACTGAGGCGGCATAGGACACGATTAACTTGATTTAGGCTGAAGAATTTCTAAACCCAAATTTAGGGACACACTATACATGTATCGCAATGGGCAGACCCACGAACTATGTATTGAAAATATTACAGAAACTCCTTTTTTTACTTTGATCAAATAAATTGTAAAAGTTATATCACAAAATTAAACATAATTGTATTACTCTAAAACCGCTGGGGTTCACGCATGAACCCCACTTTTTATAGATTTTATCATATTTTTTACCGATTAGAAAAATAATTTTAGCGGCCATCCCGCAATGTTCCGGAAGTTGTATTTTCCACGATGTTTCCAATGGCTTACTAGAGGCGGTATAGGACATGACGCAGTCAGGTATCGTCTACGATACTGAATGGCAACCATGCAATAGTTGCCACGGCCACCCTCCTCTGCAGCGATGCTTGTATTGATACAGTCTGTTTCATCTCAAATATTCCCTGATACGTGCTTTCTAAAACGTACAGTATTTATGGCAAAATGATAAAGTCGCTGGCTCCTGCATATTTCTTATCCTGTATACTTGAGTATTCTAATAGATATCACTACTAATTCTTAAAAGTTGCAAGCAGTTGCGTAGCCAGACTTTTTGGTCAGGGGGCAAAGACATTTCGTCCCAATTTTTTCCTGATTTTCCCCCAGCGTTTGCACATATCTTCCCAATTTTCCCGGCAAAAAATCCATTTTCGTACACCCAAAATAAATTTAAGTCGTTTTTAAAACCGACAAGCAAAAGAACAACAAAAAAAAGGTTTTAAGCATTTTCTGCACATCTCTTGACACGATTTTCAGCTTTTTCCCATGTTACCTGTCTACCATCTGCTCTCTCATTTTTCTTGTCCTTCCCGATTGTTCCCGCTTGCTGTCCCGATTTCCCGCACAATTTTTTGCCTTCAAATACCTGTCAAAGCATAATTTTTACCATTGCTGTATTACAAGACTTTTACATCAAATCAAAACAATACTGCTGGCTGCACTATGCTGAATTAAGTAGGGCCTATCCATGAAATCCAATACGTTTACAATAATTAAGTTCTCACACTTAATACTAAACTGATCTAGGATGATATGATAACTGATGAGAACTCTTGTATCGATATTTTATTTCTGACAAGATAATGTAATGATATACCTTTGCTGCTCTGGATAAAAGAAGATATCAAGACCTTCCCATCATGCCTTGCTTCCAATTGGATTGTTGTACGGGTTGAGAGATGAGAGGGTTTAGTAATGAAACCCCAGATGAAACATAGCACAATTAGCAGTACAGTCCGACTGCCTGAACAGGCAATATTTCCCAATGTGGCAACATATTGCCTGTCCAGGCAACAACATATTTGTTGACTGTGTTGAATTCAACAACCTTACCTAAATTACTCCCTAGCAACTTCATAAAAGTTAAGTTGGAATCATACTTTTGTGGGATCAAACTAAATTTATGCAAATTCAAATTTTTTCACCAAGCAAAAAATAATTTGACCGGGAAAAAATGAATTTAAATAACAGATTTTTAACGTTTTTTCAATATATTTCATCGCTAAACCCTTTCATTAAACCTTGAAAAAATTGCATTGGAAGAAATGCATGATGGGAAGATCCTGATATCTTCTTTTTCCTGTGGATAGCTTGAAAATATATCAGTCAGAATTCAGAGAGTTTTTAGCAAGGAAAAAGTCAAAAAAATTATCTCTTACTCCTGCTCTGCTCATGTTATGAACATACCTGTGGTATAAATTTACATTTAAATCATCTCAAAAAAGAGAACAAAATGCACATCTTTATTGCATTTCAGAGGCAAGCCAGTTTGAAGACTGACAAAAATGCACATATTTATCATTTTCCTGGCAGCTTTTCGCACGACATGAGTGCTTGCAATAATTTGCCCGATGCATAACCTAATATCTGAGATAAGAGGATATCAATGTCAGTGTGATGTTGTGTAAAACTCTTCTTTCTCATAAGAAGACAACATCTTGAAGGTGTGATGGGGGTTTACTTATGCTGTATGTGATGCAGTCAGACTTGACTTGAAGCATCTTCAGTTTATGTGTTTGTTGAAATTAAGTAATTTTAAGAATTGACACTCTAGTTTGATACCAAGTTTTATAATAAAATGTGCAAAATTCTATTTGCATCACATGGGTGTTAAATGCTCTAGTTTCTAATAAAAAGTGTGGCCAAAAAAAAACCAGACCGGGGTAATTTCAAGTCAAATGTGCCCACTTATCACTGTTTCTCATTATCAGATAAACTTGACTATGGTAAATATACTAAGCAACTTAGAACTGGTTCCGTTCCCCTGATCGCCCCTCCCACGGACCCAGCAACTAGCCCAGACAGCGCGCGGGCGAGGCCAGCTGTAGGCATGTTGGACACTAAGTGGGTGTTGGACAAGGCACTGAAATCAGGGCTATAAGCAACTCAAAATGACAGATTTTGTTTAACCCTTTCGATCCGATAGAACACCTGAGCGTTTCCAAAGGAGCTTACGAGAGAACGCTCAGGCGTTCCAATTTGTATTGAGTTTAAATTAATTCAGTATGGGCTATATACACCTATATTGCAATTCAGGATCGAAAGGGTTAATTAGAAACTCACATAAAATCTGAATTTGATGAAAAATGATGGCAACTAAAGATTACTTTACCCATGGCCCTCTTGTGTCTGAATCTGATCCAAAAAGTGCAAAGTACCACCAATATCACTTATCTAGATGAAACCAACTCAGATCAATATCATTTTTGGAGAACATTTACAGATGTTATTAAATGAAAAGACAGAGTGACGGCATAGGAATGAACTTGTTTTCACCCCTTGTTGTATGACCAAGCACACCTTGCAGGTCTGTTTGACATAACAGTTACTTAATTCATTTTATTCTAATCATGTTAATGGAGGTATCAGCTATGGAGTCATGAATCTGGCTCTTTGACTCCCTTGGAGCAATGTTCACAGAGAAATACCATCACATACTGCACTTAGAAACCATTGTATACATAGTCGGCAAGACACTATAGATGATATAAGGAATTATTATGATATCGTAAATGAATCGGTGCACATCCGCCACTCTGTCTGACATCCCCTGAGGGCTAAATATTAGCATTGGAAGGCAAACATTAGACTAAGTCAATGTCAACTCCAAGACAAATTTATACAATCAATAGTTACAAATGACTAAGACAGGAGATAGAAACTCAAATATTCTTATCATCAATCTGAAGTGGGTAAAACATTCATGGAACGTAGGTTTAATTTCATCATGTTTGACCATATTTTGTTTGCCAGCACATCTATGCAAAGTCTGCAACATCATCACAATACAAGTTTTTACTGGAACCCTCATCTCAAATTTCAAATTAAAGTTCATATTTCACATATTGAATAGGGCAGCATAAATTTATTTTGTCTCCGTGTCAATGAACCAGGCAACCATGATCATGCAATATGTTCACAAAATTTACCATGCACCAAATTCAAGGTTTCATTTGAAACATGTCTCTACAGTACAACATTGTCATAAAACAGCTTTTCAATCCCACTTTTGTCACAATTTTCACACTTTGAGAGAGGTTGATGTGTAACGACACAGTTTCATTGTTAATCTCTTACTATCTTGTCATCTGTCTTCAAGGCACTAGGTTTCACTTACTTTTTATGTAGGAGTGAAGACAAGTAAGATTTAATCAGGTTTGCTATTATTATATATTGTATACAATATTAAAACGGGTAAATACGAAAAGCTTATCACTGCGTGGTTCTGGACCTTTGGCCTGCAAGATGTGAGCCTTTGCGCTAGTTGGACACAGGGGTGGGGGGCATGCACAGGGACACTGTGATTCCTGAACTAGCCTACAAATTCAGCATTTTCTGCCACATAATTTGCAAAAACAAAATACTAATTTTCTACATTTATGTTAATGCTGAGGTACAAGACTTATAATAAAGAAGATGTGTTCAACGTTGCACTTGCATAAATCTTAACTTTAATAATGTTATTGTTCAAATACCAAAGAGTAAAAAGTCACTGAGTGTAGTATGATTTTTGTTTCTTCAAAACATCAAGTACATGTACATTCATGAACTGTATTTCACTGGTCAGGTCATTTTACTACAATGAAACTGAAACCAACATGTCCAAATTTTGATCCACTAAACCATGCACCACTTCACCTATTCTTTCAGGTGATCAGTCTAGATCATTTTTTAAATCAGAATAAGACAAAAATGTTAGGAGTTTTCCAGGTCATTCAAGGTCAATGCAAAGTTAATTATAACCCTATGAAGTCAAAGTCACACATTTAATTAATCCACTGGGATTACAATGCTGGTGTTGAAACAAACTGAGGCTAAATGTAACAGATGGTTGCCAAATGATGTTGAAACATCAGATGCACATAATTGTAATTGGAATCAAGATGGAAAAAAAAATGGAAAAAAATCTTATCTTCACAAAGTTCAAAACTATACATAAAACTTTTGATCATTAGTAAGGTCAATATGAGGTAATTTAGGATCACAAAGGTTATATGTTGGAAATTGAAGCAACCAAAAGATGGATGACACCTGTCCATTTTATAAGCTACTTGAGTGCCTACAGCAATTTCTGATGATTCCAGGGTTCAGGAGTTTGATGAGAAGCTTCATCATGTTAGCATGGTAAAGCATAAAGCATTTCAAGATGCTTTATGTACAAACCTCTTAGGGTATAGAACCCCTTTATGACATCCTGAAAAAGATCATCCCATAGAAGAGTAGCAGTACCTGAAGTAGTAGGCTGTGAGTCCGAATCCCATACAACTAACCAGTTATGTCTTTGAGCAAGACATTTGATAATGATTGCTCCATGTTACCAGAGCATATTATTGGATTACTTGCATCATATTCGTTGCAAGAAAGATCTTACTACGTTTGGGGACTGTGCCTTCCAAAATGCTGCCCCGCGGGTATGGAACAACTTACCTGTCGCAGTGAGAAGATCGGCCACAATTTCATCATTCAAGAAACAAACAAAAACTCATCTTTTTCCAAAGTAGTGTTTCCACTGTTTTTCACCATTTGTATCATTCATGTGTAGCCTTAAGAATGTAGTTTTAAGTTGTAGCTTTAAGATTTTTGGTAAAGTATGTATATTTTTTGTTTGTTGTAAAGCGCTGTGGTCGCGTCTTGACGTGTAACAGCGCTATATAAAAGCTGGTTATTATTTTTATTATCTATTTTCTGCACAGTGCTCGTAGTCTGCTGCAAAGATTGCTAAAACAGGTATTACTTTTACAACCTCCCACAATCCCAAATTAATGGATATTTTGATACCACATGAAAACTCATATATTTCTCATAACACTGCAGTGCCTGAATTATTGGAATATTCAGTTTTGAACTTCAGCTCAGTTCCTTTCTTTGCAATATTTGGTCATTTTTGTTTCATGTGATCTTTCGACCAAACATTCTCATCACAACAATTCTGTGTTTAGACATACTTATTTTTGATTTGACTGGGGGGGGGGGACCACAGGTTGTATGGAAATAATGGATGCAATCTTGAATGTTTCTATAATAAATAAACTTGAGTCACAAAAAATATATATTTGAAAAGGGAAAGCTTAAAACATGAGAATGGATGAATATGATCCTGCTCCAGATGATATTTACAATTGTAAAGAGGGTTCACTGGTACTATCATCACCTTGGCCATTATAACAGACCTGTAACATATGGAGAATAGTGATGAAGCCAAATTGACCGAATGATGAAGGTGATCAAGGCTGTCGGTACCTATTGATCACGGCAAACTTCAGCTGCTACATGGACTGGATCCACTGGGTTGAAACGCTGAGTCATGCAATAATAGGAACAAATTAGCAACCATATCATGATTTCTAGTAATAACGCTAACATTTCCTGAGGGATTATGCGGAAAAAAAGAGCTTCACCTATGGATTCATGAGTGAAATAGAAAATATACAGCCCCCGGGGGGGTACTCAAAAAAAAATTTTGATAGGTATGTGAGATCCGCAATATCGAACATAGGGTCTTGCGGAACGGTTTTTTGGTCAAAAATAGGGTCTATGGAACTGATTTTTTCCCGGATTGAGATCTCAGGAACTGCATTTTCCCCATAAAAATATGACTATTTGAGCTGAAAATCACTCAAAATTAGCTTGAAAACATAAAAAAAGACATTTTTGAGTCATTTTCTTTGAAAATGGGGTCTTGGGAACTGAAGTAATCTTGAAAAGAGCATCTTGGGGAGCGGAAGAGGAGGCTTGAAAAGGGGGTCTCGAGGGCGGCACATACCCGTACCTTCTGTCAATGTAAGTACCCCCCCGGGATACAGCCAAGAAACGTAACTGAAAATACAACTTTCTGAAGACAAAAATGTGTTGAATACTTAGGTGTTCCTGTACCTATTATAGCTCAATCTCAACACCTATTATAAGAAATAAAGTGGTTATTATCAGCTCACATGATTATTTTGGTACCAAATATCTGATGATCCAAAAACAAGATACGTCTTTCTTGCTGTGAAACTACAAAATCAATCCCATGCAGAGGTGCACTGCACTTCAAATCACATAATGTTGAAATCTTATGACCCAAGGAGCAAATGGGTTGGTTTTCAATTCAATTGGCCTTTCATATTATGTATCCATCCCCCAGAGAGAAAATGATGAATCACTTACTTGCCTTAAGGACCATCAATTTATCTACTTCAAGAAATTGGAAATAAATTGCTCTTTATTACAAGTATTGCAATGCTACTCACAAATGTGAGAAACATTGCAATTTATGGGAGTTTTATTAGACACAAATTAGCACCGAGCCTCGAAAAATATCTGAACTGCCTAACAAAGCCATACAGTCTAGTAAGTGATGAAATCTGCTTACAAGCTTAAACTTGTCCACATTCCTTTTCCTTTTAAAAAGGTACGATTACGGAAGCAAAACAAAAAATATTACATTAATTTCATATGAAATCTCATATAACTAGCTAATGGATTGTAAGTCAAATAATATAGTCCAATCCCATAATTCATTCCCTTAAATTGCACAAAAAGATTTTAATATATTATATGGGCCTTTAAAGTATTTCTATAAATACTTGCACTAAAAGTCTTGTGAAGGATGTGCTCATTCTAGCAAATAAATGTCCCGTTTATCGTGCTAAAAATATATCAGGCCACTATTTAGTAATTAGCTTGCATGATCACGAAGATTCCTGATTATTTTGAAATTCAAAACGCTGGGCAGCATATTTAGCTTGGAATTCAACACAATGGGAATCACTTACCAGGTAAACAATAGAACCTATTATGACCACAAGAAACGTGAATGAAAAACATTATGCAGGTGAACATGTTAAGTTAAGAGGTAAACACAAAGGGCAAGAGAGGAATTTACAAAAGGTTGTAAGGAATTAGCTTGAAATTGTACAGCAATTGGATTTACACTTGAGGCACTTGCAATTTGGCTAATTACAATTGAGATTCTGAATTCATTGGATTGACAACTTGAGTAGCATGGTAAATGAGCAAAAACGAAATGAATTCATTGACGTAGGTCTATAGATCAGGCTTAAGATTTTAAGACTGGTTTAAGAAGTTTATGATCACTATAGCACGTACTATAGCCCTAAAACCACTACATGCAACAATGAAAAGCATTTGTAAAAGCACAAAATTTAGAGAAGCAAATTGTACAAAACAGTCCTTAAAGCATTTTTTCTCTGAAGGTGATTTGCCCTGTGATTTGCCTATGGTTAATCAAAAGGGGAGATTTGTACACATCAATTAAGAACTTAAAATGCTTTTAGCAAGTAACTATGGACTCAGCAAAAGATCAGCATGTTTCACAAACTTAGTAACAGGCCCGTAGCCAGGGGGTGCGGTGGGGGCGTTGCACTCCCCACCCCAAATTTGACAATGTACAAAAGAGGTCAACAATGCCCACCAAAAGAACACCTAAAGCACCAGGACACGTAACTGTAGGTCGTTTCTTAATAAAATACTACACAAAATGCTTGGAAAACTACTGAAACACCATATCAAAACCTTTGTCATATTTCAGAATGCCGTTTCTGCACACTTTAAATCTATTGTTAAATCTTACCAAAAATGCTGTAAAATCACCTCAATTTTCCTTTAAATCTTGATATCTCGGCTTATGGATGATTGTTTGCAAAACGAAAGGTACCAAATTGTAGCTGAGAATTTGTTCTATTACATAGACCCGATTTTCCAGACGATAATATTATAACATGATCGCAAATAATTTTTTTATTCTTGATTTTTGCTCTCAAATCGGACTGTTTTCCGTGCAAAAGCATAATTTTCTCGTCATAGGCCTATAGATCTTGACTGCTAATTGGAAGTGCGCACTCTATATGCAAATTAGAAAATTTGTTTTGGATTGCTGAAAATGTGACCTCTCTAACCATATAAAATTGATTGTGATTCGTCTAATATTCGCGTCGCAAATCTAAAAAAAGTAAGAACCGATCCCGAAATTCTCCAATCAAATTTACCCTTACTCGCATAACTGGGTATGCATAGTCTTTGACAAATGCATCAACACTGGCGTGTGCAAACAGTATAATCAATACAGACTTCGTAAGCGGCTACACAGTCGAGTAGCGTCATTGGTAGCATTGCAAAACAGCTTGGGTTGTGCACCAAACATCTCGATCTTCTGGGACCAAATTGTGAGTAAGTTTTTGTTTTTAATATTTTCTGTTCTTTTCAACATTTAGTATTACTTATAAAGAACATTTCTAGTGAATATCTCGGCAAAATTCGGTATATAAATGTTGTTTTTTTTGATCGGAAGATGTTGCTTTGGCGTGGATATCTCAGTGTACAGTGAGTGAGCTAACTGTGTTTACATGTTGGGCGATTCCATTGCCCACTGGGTTTGGCGGGGTGCTAGACCGGGTCTACAATGTTTGCGCAACTGGAATACATGCTATTATGATTACTTCGAGCAATATAGGTTAAAGTAAATTAATGTTTTGATAAGGTTCAAATTGTCAATTGAATAATAATTTATAAATGAATGTACAGCAAATTATGACTTGATCTGATGGATAAAAATGTTGTTGATCATGCTTCTTCCACCATGCATGGACATGGTTTACAAATTGTACACAAGTTTTTTTCTGGAGTGTTCTTTGACTTTTAACTTTGATTGATTAATATAATTTATGATATTTTCATTTTTGTTTTATTTTTACAGAAATGAAGACTCGCCAGTGTAACCGACCAAATTATAAACTGCTGCATGAAGGTGTAAATCCTATCAAAAGGGAAAGACAGGAGAAGGTGAAATGGTCCAAGACAGCCCTTTGGGAATTTGAAATATTGAGGGAGGAAGAAAATCGTGTTTTTGTCCATTGGGCAGGTTGGTCGTCCACTTACGATAGCTACATAGACAAGGCCGCTGTTGTTGATATCCCAGAAGAGGCGATAGGCGCAAATGCTGTTTCCAACCTGCACAGGCAACTATATATTCAGGTGAGTTGGCACCAAAAAACTCTTAAAGAGGTATCACAGTCAATAACATACAAAATATTTGGAACGGTATACCATATGTGTCACGACCAAAAGTACAATGTATATTTGTGCATCAAATCATGTATGCTACAATGAAAATGTTTTAATTGTGTTGACGAATAAATGTTAAAACAAGCAAAGGCGGATGATACTTCTATAATTTTAACAAATTTCCCTGGTTACAAGTCCTAAAAAAGAAAAACGGGCCCTAAAAAAATATAAATGCACATACATTTGTAGCGTAGTGTGCTACAGAGTTGGTGTTTAGTGATATGCTGTCCAGGTATGCTGTACAAACTTACAATTGCATTTTGTTTTCAGAATCACTCCTGTATGCCCCATCTATTTCAAATACATGTAGTTTAGATACCAATGATAATTTGTAAGTAATGGAATTATTGATCTGAGCTTTCAATTTACAGTCTGAGCTTGAGTGGAATACCAATAAATTGTAAGTAATGGAATTATTGATCTGAGCTTTCAATTTACAGTCTGAGCTTGAATGGAATACATTTTAAAACATTTTTGCTATATCTTTTTTCCATTTCAGATCAAGGAAAACCTTAATGTTTCAAGGAAGTCGGACAGTCTTATAACGATTAGGATCCAAGCCCAGAAGGACACCATTGATTCTTTCATTGCTCAAAGTGAACTCACACCGGACAAGAAAAGGAATGTCTTTAGGCCTTCTGATGCTTCCCTAGAAATACTCGGGGATTTATTTGACGATAAGGACTGGCATCGTCGTATCTGCAACAGAGCTGGAGATTTTGCCTCAATAAACCTTCCAACTTTGCACTTTCGTGTGCAACAAAGACAGTGCCTTAAGGAGTTCAGCTTTGATGGCCAGGAGATAAAACCAAAGTACATTTTCCGTGGATATGGACTAATATGTACGTTTGTCAAGGACTACGGTAACAAGTTTGACTTGTAAAGTCTTGATCAAATGAGTATCAAGTATGGAGGGTAAGTGTACTTCTGTGCTGGTTTCTTTGGTTTGCGTGTATCTTGCATTTACCTTAGTTAGCCCCCACCCTTGTACATCAACCTCTGACAACTGGTTATTGCCAATCAATAAATTGACCCTCTATACTCTAGTAAAAGAGTCATTGCCAAATGCAAATGGAAATGTTTTCAAACTTGACCAGCCACTTGCAGAGTCGATACTTTCAAAACTTTTAAGTACAAAAGACCTAACTCTAAATGATGTAAATACGGAAATCGCTGCAAATTCTTTGCTAGAAACCTTCAGATTTATGATGACAAATCTGAAGAAGGCAACAGGTAGAGGAGGGGCATACACCAAAAAAACTTTTGAAAAGTGGTCAAAAGCATTTTTGAATATCAAATTGGGATCAAAAAAGAGAGAGTTAGAAGAAAAGTTAAAACGTGAAACTAAGAGGAGAAAAATTAGTGATCAAGAAGTCTCAAATCAAAGGAAGGCAATTAATGACATTGAAAAAAAATATACCAATATTACAAGAAATTTGTTGAAAAGAACAAAACGTGTGATTAAAAAAGACAAGTCAAATGTTACACATTCAAATGGACACAAAAGAAATATGAAAAAAAACTTGAAAGACACAGCAAAATCTGCTGTAGATTTATTAGGAGTATTAGGGATTGATGTTTCAAACTTAGATGTATCAGATAAATATGGCAATAAATTCACATTAAGGCAAGGCGATGTCAACACAAGTCCAAACCAAAAATTGGGAATTGACAAGGCTGTTTATTTGAAAGACAATCTGGGACTGTCGGATGCAACCTACAGAAGTTTGTCGAAAAATTTGCACCAACTACCTTCATTAAAGAAAGTGAAAAAAAGATGCAAAGAAATTGATGAATTATTCCCCATTTTCACATATGAGGACATGATAGGTGCTTGGGAACCCATAGAAGGCAAGATTAATTATATTGTAAAGTCAATGGCATTGAAACATCCCAATGAAATTCCAGATCAGATTGGCATTAAACTTAGTGGAGATGGGACTATGATTGGAAAGCGCATCCATGTAGTAAATTTAACAATGCGAATCATCTACGGAAAATACCATAGTGATGAAACAATTTTGGCAATGGTTCGTGAACCCGAAAAACATGCATCTCTCTGTAAAATGTTTGAACCCATCGTGTCATCTTTGCCCAAGAGTATTGTGCTGCAAGACCAATCAGTTGATTTAAATTATTACTTAGGTGCAGATCTTAAATTTATTAATGAAATGGTAGGTTTGGGTGCGTGCAATAGTAGACACGCCTGTGCATGGTGCAAATGTCCAACTGGCGGTGATAATTCAGAGACACATGACCACACCAAAAAATGGTCCATGACAGATGAAAAGTATGGGGCCCGCACAAATGAAGAAATTACACAGCTAAGTAAAAAGGCTACCGCTCGAAAAACTTTCCTTGGCTGTCTTCGCTCTCCGGTACTCCCCTTCATTCCTCTCCACTTTGTTGTACCAGACACTCTTCATCTCTTTTTGAGAATATCTGATCAACTGATTGTTCAACTCCTCCAGATACTGCGTAAGAAAGATAATATCCAAAAACATTCCAAAAATGTGGATATAAAGAAGTGTGACAACCTCAGTAAATTTCAGGATTTTGTTGGCAGAATTGCAATTCCATGGAAATTTTTTACTAATAAATTGAACGGGCAAATGCAATACAGAGATTTCACCGGTCCTGAACACATGAAGATTCAACAAAACATTAATTTTGATGATCTTATTCCAGACCATCCAAAACTGAACGATATCAAATGGCTATGGAAAGAATTTCAAAATATCATGTCTTTAATTAAAAGTGATTCCCCTGACCCAAAGTCTGTGGAAGAGCGTAGCCGGGCTTGGGTGGCCCTGTATGCAAGGACTTTCTTGGCAAAAGATGTCACTCTTTATATGCACATTTTAATGAATCATGTTTCAGAGGCATTGACAATTCATGGCACACTTAGTCATTACAACCAGCAGGCGATGGAAAAACTCAACGACACAATTACTTCATTATTTTTCAGGTCATCAAACCACAGAAATACCGAAGCCTTTATACAAGTTATGAAAAAACAAAATCGTATTTCTTACTTGCGTGAATCCTGCAAAGATGATATAATATTCAATGTGCATTGTTCTACGTGTGGCCAAGCAGGTCACAATAAACGTACCTGCCATTTACGGTATCGCCCTGGAAATAATGTTTTACAAGATTGATTATTTCATAACTTGTATTGGGCTGAAAGGAAATGTTTTTGTTTTCGGTGCCCTACATTTTGTAAAAAAGGGCTTTACTGACCAGACTTTTGAGCTTAATAAAAAGGGAGGTTCAGTAAATCACCCTCCATCATGCCTGCCCTCCATGAGCGATAATCCAAGATGGCTACCATTTTGTTGTTGATTTTTCTTATCATGATTCAGTTGGCACTTAAACCAATTAAAGAAAATACTTAAAATTAAAAACTGAAACTGAAAAATGCTATAAATTTGTGCATTTTAGGTACACATTACATTGTAGCTATAGATAAATGATGCTTGGAAAATAATAACTTGGATGTCCAATATAGTGATCTATGGCTTACGCATTTCACCTTTAGAATGGGAAGTCCCTGGTGAATTTGTTATTGATTTTTTAATTTGTACATGTATCTCCAACATAATGGTGATCTGTGGCTTATCGCATTTCATCTTTATAACTTGGATGTCAGCTACAATGTAGTATAGCGGTGATCCATGATATCGCATTTCGTCTTTTGTATATATCGTTGATATCTCCTGGGGGATATCCAGCATATTATAAGTATGTCTGAAATCTGCATGGAAATACCTTCGTTTCCCGCCTCGGATTACCCATTGTGTGAATGCAAGATACATGTTGAACTAGATAATGAAAACCATACAATCATCGTCTGCCGTACCGTGAACATAAACTCTAAAAATACATCCATGATTTTGATTTGAATGATTTATTCCAAGATATTTTAGCATTCACAATTTTGTGAAATGTACTTTCGAAATGTTTTGTTTTCAATTTCAAAGTATAATTAAACAAAATGCAGAAAAAAGTAAAGCAAGTTTTCCTTTGGCAATGATTTTACCGTCTGATTTTAAAGGGCACAACCCCTAGTTCACATTGCACAGAAGTGAACATGTTAGCATGTTATTTTAAACCAGGGTACGGCATGAGTTAAAGATGATGATGACTTAAATAAGAGACCAGCACAGAAGTACACATTAGAATTTATGTCAGCATAGTGCAAGAGTTAAGTACCGTACATGTACATGTATTTACATTGATGTGATATTGTTGGTAAAAGGGCGTTTTCTAATAAGTATGGTTTCTGCAGAATGACAAGAATTCAATTTATACTATGTATGTATACATGCATGTACAGCTGTACTCTTGCATCTTGCTGACATAGTTCTAATATAAATACATGGTAGATATCTATAAGTAGTTTAGAACTTATTACACAAGTATTAAGTAATTTATTTTGTAAACAGTAATCCAAAAGTTGTCAACAAGTTCAGTTTTCAGTTCAATTGATTAGTATTTTAGATAAGTGGATTCATTGATTGACATGATTGGTATCTAAAATTTAGCACTTAATCATCAGTTTGAATTGGACTTCATGTAGATATATTGTGATAAAGAGTAAAATCAATTTTGATAGGATTGATCATTTGATAATAACAGGAAATTTCATTGTACAATGTTGTTTTAAAAGCATCCCATGAATTGGGAACTTTCTGTTTAGTAATTTTGTATCTAGATTAGAAGTTTTGTATCAGTCAAATCTGTCCCTTTACATTTATGTAGTTGAATGTACTTAAATAATTATTTCCGTCCATTACGTGAAACATGTTCATGCATCAAATTGGTACATGTAAGTAGTATTTGGTAGAAGTATCACCTTATTTGGTATAGGTGTTACCTTGTTTGATCAATATTTTTTGTGTACAAAAATGTATTTGGAAGAGAGGGTTTTTATGTGTTCTGAAATTTTGAGGACAGGAAAATTGGATTATGCAATTCAGATTCAGTTTTGAAATCACTTCAAGAATTGATCATTTCAAATTTACTTAAAGTTGTTTTTGACGTCTGCTATATGGATACATTGTATTGAAAAACATTACTATTCTCCATGCATATCCATAAATGTTACAAGGCTTTAATTTGTGATCCAAAATGTTATAAAAGCTCAAATTAATTTTCTGATTGACAATCAAACATTGACATCAAAAATACTCATACCACTATGACAGCTTCTCAAAGTAATTTAGAGAACTTTGGTACTAGTATTAATATGTAGTAATAACATGGCTGAGAATGTTGAGTTTTTTTATACAATTATATAAGTTGTACAAAAAATATGAAAAATTAAGGTGCTAAAGACTCAGTTATTAAAGTATCAAAAATATTCGTGCAAGACACTCAGATGTGTGCATCGGAGATTTCACAATACATGATATTTTGTGTGCTTCATTGCAATATTTTCAAATAAATCTATATTTTTTACATGTACATACTGTTTTTGTAAACTGTACTATTATTATCTCATATATGCCACTGCCAGAAATTGCTTAAAATACGGGTTTGAGTGGTAAAATTATTTATATATTTTTTAACAAAACTTCTTCATAAACTTGTATGTATATATGTGCTTTATACAATGTACATGGGTTTGTCTGGTGAACTTATTTATTTTTTACTGAATAAAATGAGAAAATGTCAAAATGTTGTCCATGTTACTTTCTTCAAATCCTGTCCTCATAATAAAATTCTATAAAGTGTCATAAATCCTTTAGTCAACACACAAACCCTCTATTTGTGATAATTCCCCCTCTTGGCAATAATGGTATCACCCAAACCAGTCCTCTGCTCAGACAAAGCTTTGTTTGTACAGTCCCAAATGAAAATCAACCATGCGTTAATGGTGCATTCTGTGGAAAAAAGTGTGTGACAAATCTGCCAAAAGGTTTTGATATGCCTTTTTTGTCAAAACCTAAAATTAGTTTAGGGTCAACCAAAACGAAAACTTTTCCTCCAAAAGGTCCACTTTTTGAAAACCCGCACCTCCCTTTAAAAAAATCCTGGCTACAGGCCTGCTTTGTTATGAAATGCTTTTTACTCAGACAATGTCTTGATCAAGGAGACTCAATTGGTTTTTACCTCCTTTTGTGGGACTTGTAAACAGAGTTTAGTGGTTTCTTTTTGTAGTAATTACATCTACATACAATTGAATACGCCAGAATAAGAACATCCCAACTCCAATAGCTCCCTTTTGTAAATTTTATTTATACAATATAAATGCATACAATTGACAAATTTCTGAAAAAAATTTCACATCACTAAAATAGCATTTCCATGTCAATGTCCTAATCACATTGTCACATTTGACCTTGTAGTTGACTTGTTTAGACATTGTTAGATACTTGTTGTAGTACATAGTTGCTATATTTAAAAAGCCATAATAAGAACATCCCAACTCCATGAGCTCCCCTCTGCAACTATATGCTAAGAAAATTATCTAACAATGTCTAACAAAGTCAACTACAAGGTCAAATGTGACACTATGATTGGGATAAAAACATGGAAATGCTTTCTTATGATTTGAAAGCATTTTCAGAGATTTATATGCATTTATATTTTACATAACTTAACAGAAGGCAGCTCATGGAGTTGGGATGTTCTTATTCTAGCGTATACAATTTTAAATATATTCTCCTTGTTAAAAGATCTTGTAATACATGAATCCCAACATGAATATATTCAGCTTTCACACTGCACTGATTTAAAAATAACTTCATAATATGTGATGGCTCACCCCGAAAGGGGGACTTTGAAGATAATATCAATTTTGATTTTTTCATTTCATCTGTTGCAACATTTTTTAAGCTTAAAAATGACACCTTGCTCATTGAAATTGATCAAGGCGATCAAATTTTACAACAGAAAATATGCTGGAAATTCTTATTATTTTCTTTATTTTTTGCTGCCTATTTTCATCTATATCTTGAACAGTGTTCTGCTGCAAAGTCCCCCTTTTCGGGGTGAGTTATCACATATAAAGTCATTTTTTAAAAACATTTCTTCTCAAATTCCAATCATAACCTGATTTTTCTGTTATAAATACTGACAAATATTATAGGTTTCTTATGAATTCAGAAATGCTACTGATTGGAAAAGATTTGCGAGTTATTTAATTCTAGTCATATCCCGATCTTCTTAATACCCCAAAGCAGTGAACTTGACACGAGTATCAATGTGGAGGGATTGCAATCCAGCTTGTATGGAGTCCCAATCAGGGAGATGTTGCCATAGCTGTTAAAATAAACATTGCGCTCATAGTGATTACGTATTCATGATGAGTTGATAACAAGCCATACTTGATACTTCTCTCACCATGACACAGGAGTCGTCAAATCATGTTTGTACATCTCCCTCATGATCGACGAATCACTTGTACTTATTCCCATCCGTACAAAATTAAATACAACTAGTTTCTGGACGAAATCAAGTGAATATTACTTACTTACAAACATCATTTAATTTATCACAATCACTTTCTTAATTAAAATGCAATTAGCCTATATAATCAATTTTTTATTAAATTCTTTTTCTATATATTTTGAAACATTAATATGTCAGACCCGATCGACACTTTTTTGTAAGTTATCAAATGTTTCATACAACAATATTTTATTGTTGTTCAATTAATTCCAATGTATTTTCTCATAATAAACCATTTCATTTAAAGATGTCTTATGCATCAAAGTTGAAGTTCACAAGCAACTCACCCGTTCATGTGATTGGACTTTCCTGTTGTGATGTGACATGATTTATCTGACTGGTTCAATGTTCATGCACATTGGGATGTGATTCCAGCCAAAAAAGGTCAAATTTTTTGGACTGTAAAAATACTTTAAAATTGAACAATAAAGACTGTTAAGGGGGAATATATCATTGGAAGGGCTAAAAATGAAATCTACATATTTAAATCAAGGAAAAAATTACCTTTCAATTACTTTTTGTTTGACAAAAATCGGAGCTTGCGTTCAAAAGTTGTGGTCAAAAATTGAACTTTGTGAATTTGAATTTCTTATGTTCTCTATTGTTTGTAACATCTTATGTATTTTATTGTTTTTCAAGCTGCGATATTTAGTTTTTTCCACTTTAAAAATCTGTATCTCAAAAAATAATTCTACATTTGAGCTCTAATTTTCATAATTATCTTTTAAAATTCAAGCACTACTTTTCTAATTCATAGTGAAAGTAAAACAGTGTTTCTAAAACATACAAAAAATTAAAAAACAGTGTTTCTAGACTTAATTACCTATATCTAAAAAGTCAATTTTAACGATATGGCATCACTGCAAACATGATTTCTCAAAAACGATTTATCCTAGAGAGATGGGATAAAAAGCAAATTAAAGCATGATAACTACACTATGGGATGAACCAAAATATTGTCATTAGCCTCATGGGAACTTGTTTTAAGGGGGGGGGGGGTATTAGTCAAGAAAGGAAAAACATAATTATTTTTTCCAACAGTGCATCAATGACCCCCCTTAAAACATGATCCTATGGGGTTAATAGCAATATTTTGGTTCATCCCGTAGTGTAGTTATTATACTCCAATTTGCTTTTCATTCCATCTCTCTAGGATAAATCGTTTTTGAGAAATCCTGTTTGCAGTGATGCCATATCGTTAAAATTGACTTTTTAGATATAGGTATTTAAATCTAGAAACACTGTTCACAACATTTTTTCTCCGGAGAATCAAATTGTTTTACTTTCACTATGAATTACAAAAATAGTGTTTGAATTTTTGAAGATAATTGTGAAAATTAGAGCTCAAAGGGTGAATTATTTTTTGAGATACAGATTTTTAAAGTGGAAAAACTAAATATTGCAGCTTGAAAAACAATATAATACATAAGATGTTAAAAACAATAGAAAACATAAGAAATTTCAATTCACGAAGTTCAATTTTCAACCATAACTTTTGAACGCAAGCTCTGATTTTTGTCAAACAAAAAGCAATTGAAAGGTAATTTTTTCCTTGATTTAAACATGTAGATTTCATTTTTAGCCCTTCCAATGATATATTCCCCCTTAAAGTTGGACAATAAAGCTAACAGAAAAGTATGGTATGTCCTTTTATGCTATATCTGCAGGGGCCCATCCTAAGGCCCCGATGGGGGTCCAGGGGCCAAAGCCCCCGGGAAATTTTGGTTTTTATGCCAATTTAGGGGTCAAAGAACGCGGATTTAGTGACTATTTTTGAAGCAAAAATCATAGAAATATGCACAACACATATTAGGTCTATTTATACTTCGACATGTTGCCCAAAGCGGCCCTTTCTACCATGGCAGCATGTAACGGGCCCGGCTTAGGGCCCCGGTGGGGGTCCAGGGGTATAGCCCCCCCCCCCCCCCCCGATGGCGGTCCTTAAAGCCTGATTAAGGAATAACCGGCACATATCGGTCTCAAGTCTTCTTCCCTTTATTCTCTTTTCTCTTTTTTTTCCTTTTTTTCTTTCACCTCCTTTCCTCCTTTTCCCCTTTCTTTTCTCCGTTTTCTTTTCTCTTTCTTCTTTGTGAGTAACTAGCAGCCCATGTGGCGATCGCCAAAACGCCACCGTTGCCAGTCTTAATTGACTATGATCACATTCTAATTACCATGATCCAAGTCATTTTGAAAATGGAATTTTGGAAATGTCTAAAAAATCAAGTTCCATACCAAAATGTCAGATTAGTTGCTTCTATTCAAATGAATCACAAAGAATTCATCATTTTACTAAGATTATAAACTTCCAAAAATATAATGCAATGATTGGTTATTAATCCAAATTGTTTTAAAACTACTTGTAATCTGAAGTGCATCAGCAATCCTTTTATCAATCCTGTTTAAATATCCATACAATATCCAAAGTTTCCGCTGCATTTCACATTATTTAAGTTTCAAGGTGTAATCAGCCATGAATAGTAAAGCTACATACAACATGACATTTTCCATTTTTACTTTTTCAATTTTTGAAGGATTTGGATGTAAGCCAAATATACTCTTGAAAAGTACATAACTAGGTGAGCAAAAAGTGCAAAAAGGGGTGCCACTTAAAAAATAAATGGTGAAAAAGAGGTCAAACGACAAGGCATAACCAGATTTTCTTGTGAGGGGGAGGACACTAAACAGGTGAATTGACAACATGCTTTTAAGCCGGGGGGGGGGGGGGTGACGCAAAAAAAATATTGGTAGGAATGTGAAATCCGCAATATCCAACATAGGGTACGGTCTTGTGGAACGGATTTTTGGTCAAAAATAGGGTCTATGGAACTATGTTTTCCCAAATTGAGTTCTCCGGAACTACTTTTCCCCATAAAAATATGACTATTTGAGCTGAAAATCGCTCAAAATAAGCTTGAAAACATAATAAAACACATTTTTGAGTCATTTTTTTTTAAATGGGGTCTTCCGAACTATCAAAGTAATCTTGAACAGAGCATCTAGGGGAGCGGAAGAGGAGGCTTGAAAAGGGGGTCTTGAGGGAGGCACATACCCGTACCTTCCGTCAATGTAAGTATCCCCTCCCCTGGGCTTTCAACCCATCACTGTCCAACAAGCATATCTATAAAATGGACCACTAAGCCCAAATAAAGTATCAATTGCAGGTTTGTAGATGGTACAGAATCACTGCCAGTCTTCTTTGGAATAGCGTCCTCTCCTTTTGTGACGGCCATTCTTCTAAAAAGCTTATTTGGAAAGTGGTGGAACTGTTGTCTTGAAAGTTAGAAATGCTTATGCCCAATTTTAAATGCAACCAATGAATACCAAAAGAGATACTTTGCCTGCCCCCACCCAAGAGAATAAGATTTTATATAATCATGAAAATGAAGGAGTTATGTCTTGTTCGAAATCTCACTTTGGGAAAACGTGATCAGGCTGTCTTAAGGAGATGGCCTTGCCTTGTTTAACTGAATATTAAGGGAATTTTGAAGCTTTTTTAAAAATGTTGATCAGTAACCTTAATCATACAAATTTGTCACATACATTTTATTTGTAAAGCATGCTCAAGAATACTGAACACTTGACAAATATGTTAGCTTTTTAACCCTTGTTGTGACAGGGAAACAATATAGCAAAAGATTGCAAATTCACATCTTTTATATACTATGCAGTTTGCTGTCCGTATAATATAAAGCAAAATATTTATATACACTTTTTCAGAATTACCATCATTTAGTAAGTTCCTATGAAAAATGTTTTAGGAGGTTAGTATTAAGTATTTTAACTGGGATACACATGCGGTAGGCCTACTATTTATTCAAATGTCAGAGACCTGTACTGGCATTTTTGAGTATCTTAAAAAATATTAACTTCCAAAATTTTGAACATTTAATAGTCTTCCTGAAGTCAGTGCAAAACAACTAAATAGTTCAAAAATGAAGACAAAAGCAATACCATTATACAAGACACTAAATGAAATCATTGACAGAAATGTTCCATTAACCTTTTCCATAAATCAGTTTTCTACTATCAGAAGTAGATAGCAACTAAACTATTAATCTTGATAATTCATATAGATATGACGCAGAATGACCGAGTGCTGAGATTGTTTTCATTCTATTGATATTACTTATTTATTGGTCAGTTGGGAAAAAATGTACTATGGTGACCTTTGAGGTTCCACACAATTTCCGCAGAACCTGGATAAAACTAATTACTGTTATTAACCACCTTTACACGGTTCATAAAATAGATTCCATCACCGCTGATCGGCATTTCTATAACTTCTTTCATCTCAAAAATTTTTCTCTAAAATCTTCTCAAAGAGTTGATCTTCAGCATTAACTAATGAAGAAACGTTAATCTTAACAACAATAAAGTCAAATTATTAAAATATTTTGTATGACTATTACTAAAACCGCAAGTACCAAACAACAAGCCGAGTAAGAAGAGGTAATCTTAACATGATATAGACCAGGATATCAGGCCTATGTTTTTTGGAAATCCGGATATATGCAAATATTGTTCCTAACAACATGTAGGGCTTAATCATTTTTGTTTTTCTTGGTCAACAACGCCTATTCTTCTTCTAAGAATCCCCGGTCATATTGATATTAAATTCTGTACACCAGCAATTAAAAATTCATTATCAAAAGATGAAAGGTTTTATTTCAAATCACATTTCAGAAGGTCATTGTATCCATCATGGAAAAGATTCAAGGGTGGGATGGGTGTGACTCATAACTAGTTGATTACATTATTTGATACAAAATAAATGAGTTCAAACCTTCAATTTGGCCAGCAGGTTACTAATTACAAAAAAAACAAAAGCATATGCAACGTGTTCAAAAGATCAATGATTTGATTTTGCGATAAATATAAAAAGAAAGAAAAAATTTGACTGACCTTCCACGCAATGGATAATTGGTAGATGTATATTGAGACCAAGCCTTTCTTGTCAGCGGATTGTACACTGCCAATTTGAACCAGCACTTAGCACAAACTGACACATTGCAGCATATTGCAACAAAATCAAAAGCTTTACAATTCATTTCCTTTCATTGTCCACACTTATGATCACAATCACAAAAGATAAATCTTTTTGAGGTCACCTAGTATAAAATATTGGTGTTAAAGTCATCATTTCTTTTGTTATTTAGCCTTATTAAAAAAATTATTCAAATATTATGATTGCTGTCTACTTTTGATGTATTTTAATTCCTAACTATTTCAAGGACCTGTTTGAGTTGATGGTATTTTTAGATCACAGGGATTATATGAGCTTTAATACTATTGTCATGTGAACATAATCTTTAGTAATGTTGAATAAGAAAGATTTATAAATAATCATATGACAAGGCCTAAAAAAAATATATGTTTGTTTGCCCTCCGCCACCGATCCTAAAATGCCACAAATTTGGGTCGGCTATTTTAGTTTATTTATTTTTCTTCAAACACCTAAAATATGAAATTCAATATTTTCGATGAAAAATGTAAAATGTAGCAGTATAAAGTCACATTTAGTAGTATAAAATGCATATTTACTCTAAGTAATGACCCACAATCATTGATAAAGCCCTGCATTGCTTGGAATTTGCAATAAAATTCATGGAATGAGATTATTCTTTAAAATATATGTGCAGAGTAAAAAAAAAAAAAAAAATCAACCGACCGACTTTTTAAAATTTTCATTTTTCCACTGGAGGGCAAACAAACAATTTATTTTTTTAAGGCCCAATTATTAATACATGGGATAACACGATTTTATCCAAATGTTTGATCCACATCAAGTACCTGTCAAACCAAAGATTCTGTCATTTCTTTCATTTCACCCCTTTGTCCCATAGTCCATCTGGACAAGTGGCCCCTGCCCTTAGATGTCGCTGCTTTGTTTAACGTGATATCTGTACAGCACTTCTTGGACTCTTGATTTATTTTCCTTTAATATCAAAACATCCAAAGTATTTTCCTAGCAGGAAAAATGCTCAAATCAAAAATTTAATCATAACTTTTTTCTTGTGAGTTGTAGTAAACTTTAATCAAAAAGGCCGGGCCTTCTCAAGTGACTAAACATTTTTAAGAACATTAATAGTCTCGATGGGTGACACATAATAAGGGGCGCACCATTAGATTTCCAGGGGGGAGCAGGAAGTTGGGTTCAGGGTTGATTTTTTTTTTCGTGCCCCATTCGGGAGCGAATTTTTTCCCCCTGGAAATTAGGCCTACTGTTTTTCTGCCTATTCCATGTTCAGGGGGGATTTTTTTTTCTGCTGTCTGTGGAGTGAGATTTTTTTATTTTTATACTTCCTGCTCCCCCTAGGAATCTAAAGGTGCTCCCCCTAGGAATCTAATGGTGCGCCCCTAAACCGGGTCCAAAGTCTGTAGTCCTGTAATTTGTCTGCAGGCAGACAGGCACTCTATCCTGAAACACATTTTGTAATGTGTATGAGAGCAATTTCCACCATCATTTATCACTGTGGACCAGCTTCTATTCCGCTTTTTTTTTAATGTAACATGCCAAATGTTCCATCGTCTAGCCAAACATGGGATGGCTGGCTGGCTTGAAGAAATGACGATGATATATTGTGCCGGTTATCTATACCGATAGCAGAATGACCAAGTGATAAGCTTTCATTAGGTTTCTGTTTGCATGTTTGCCTTTATCTCCTTTAATTGAAAAATACATATGTTTCTTGGATACTCTGCATGTTTTATTGAGATCAACCTATTGTTTTAAAATAATTTGTAAGTTGCAAATGCTTTAAAAAATTAAATACTTTTTGAAAATTAAGTTATCAAATTGTTTCTCCAAAATTGTATACATCAGAAAATAAAGAATTCATCATCTATATCTGCTGGTGGTTAATGATAAGCTCCTTTAATACTAAAAATAAAATGGTTCAATGTCCTTTTATAACAGATTTATAAATGTGTGAAATTTCACAAGAATTCTGGTTTGAAACTAATTGGAATGCAATCCAATCATGCAGTGAGATGGGGGGGGGGGGCACTGACCTAGAAAGGTGATACAGGTATGTGCGGCCCTCAAGTCGCCTTTTCACACCTTGTCTGCCGCTCCCTAGACCCCCATTTCAAGCACAACCTTTAGTTCGCAAGACTTATTTCCAAACATTTTCAGTTCCCTAGCCTTGTTTCAAGCAAAATTTTGGAAAATTTTTGCTTCCAGAGCCCAAATTGTGCCCAAAAAACTAGTTCTAAAGGGTCATTTTTTGGTCCCTTCAGTTCTCTAGACCCCCTTTTCAGAGTCAATCTTCAGTTCCCTAGACTAGGGTTTCAGATATCGGGGCCGCACACCCCTACCAAAACCAATGTTGGGTCCCTCCCCCCGGAGTGAGATAACACTTACAAGAAGTATTTGCAGATAGACACCATAACTCATCTTCAGGTCATTGTTCCTACATTTGGGAACGCAGCAATAATTAGATGTAATTTGCATTCTCTATGAATTTTTATATCGTAAATGAGGTCATGTAATTATGGCTGCTTAAAATATCTAACTGCCTGAGACATGCAGGAAGGAAAGCTGAAAAGGCAAAACAGTTTCATTAATGTTCTATTTGTGAATTGTGATTCCCTCAACGCATTGCATGCATTATAAACTCGATCACGAAATCTTAAAAGATTTGTGTTAAATAAATGGTGTTTCAAATAAAATAAGGTTGTTTTTTTCTCTCTTCTTTAGGGGGATTTTTGTAGGCAGGTATTTTTGGAACCCTTACCCCCTGAGACGTTCAAATTAGGTTGTCTGCAAATTGACCGGTGGTGGGTGTGGCCTTGAGGGCGCTTTTTTCAAAATGGCCGCCAAAATAGCATATTTTCATCATAAACCACTTCAAGCAACCTGTAAACAACCATATATCCAAATTTATCATTGTTAAATGGCTTTTAGAGATTAAGCAAACACATTGGAATAAAAAATGACGTCATATGCACATTAAATATTCAAAATGACCGCGAAATAGTATATTTAATGCCTAATATTATAAAAGAATCAATAGAAAGACATGTTAAAGATTAACATTGAATCCAAATTTAATCATAACTTTTTTCTTGTGAGATGTAGTAAACTTTAATCAAGAAGTCCGGGCCTTTTCAAGCTTAACATTTTTCAGAACATTAATAGTCTCGAAGGGTGACACATAATAAGGGGCGCACCATTAGATTTCCAGGGGGGGAGCAGGAAGTTGGGTTCGTGGTTGATTTTTTTTTTTGCGCCCCATTCGGGAGCGAATTTTTCCCCCTGGAAATTACTGTTTTTCTGCCTATTCCTTGTTCAGGGGGGATTTTTTTTTCTGCTGCCTGTGGAGGGGGATTTTTTTATTTTTAAACTTCCTGCTCCCCCCTGGAAATCTAATGGTGCGCCCCTAAACCGAGTCCAAAGTCTGTAGTCCTGTAATTTGTCTTCGGGCAGACAGGCACTCTATCCTGAAACACATTTGTAATATGTATGAGAGCAATTTCCACCATCATTTATCACTGTGGCCATGTGGACCAGCTTCTATTTTGCTTTTTTTTTTAAATGTAACATGCCAAATGTTCCATCGTCTAGCCAACATGGGATGGCTGGCTTGATGAAATGACGATGATATATGTGCCGGTTATCTATACAGATCGCAGAATGGCCAAGTGATAAGCTTTCATTAGGGGTTGACCATCAGATTTCCAGGGGGAGCAGGAAGTTGGGTTCGGGTTGTATTTTTTTTCCGCGTCTCGCTCGGGGGAGAATTTTTTTTCTTAGAAACTACTGGGGGGTTTTCCTATTCCATGTTCAGTGGTGAATTTTTTTTTCTTCTGCCTATGGAGGGGAAATTATTTTTTTCTAAAAACTTCCTGCTCCCCTCTGGAAATCTAATGGTGCGCCCCTTAGGTTTCTGTTTGTACATGTATGTTTGCCTTTATTTTCTTTAGTTGATAAATACATACGGTTCTTGGATACTCTGCATGTGTATATATGAAATCATCCTATTGTTTCAAAATAATTTGTAAGTTGCAAATGCTTTGAAAAATTAAATACTTTGTGAAAATTAAGTTCTCCAATTGTTTTTCCAAAATTATATACATCAGAAAATAAAGAATGCATCATATCTACTGGTGGTTATGAAATAAATAAAATATGAATCTCTTTTTATAATAAAATGGTTCAATGTCCTTTAATAACAGATTTATAAAAAATTTCACAAGAATTCTGGTTTAAAACTAATTGGAACGCAATCCAATCATGCAGTCAGATAACACTTAGGGGTGCATCATTAGATTTCCAGGGGAGCAGGAAAATTTTTGGAAAAAAAAAAATCCCCTTCCATAGACCGAAGAAAAAAAATTACCCCTGAACATGGAATAGGGGAAAAAACAGTAATTTCTAAGAAAAACATTCGCCCCCGAAAAGGCGCAAAAAAAAATCAACCCGGACGCCAACTTCCTGCTCCCCTGGAAATATAATGGTGCGCTCCTTACAAGAAGTATTTGCAGATAGACACCACAACTTATCTTCAGGTCATTGTTCCGACTTTTGGGAACGCAGCAATAATTAGATGTAATTTGCATTCTCTATGAATTTTTATATCGTAAATGAGGTCATGTAATTACGGCTGCTTAAAATATCTATACTGCCTGAAACATGCAGGAAGGAACGCTCAAAAGGCAAAACAGTTTCATTAATGTTCTATTTGTGCATTCCCTCAACGCATCGCATGCATTATAAACTCGATCACAAAATTTTAAAATTGTGTTAAATAAATGGTGTTTCAAATAAAATAAGGTTGTTTTTTTCTCTCTTCTTTATTTATGCATACAGAAAAAAATATGCTTAACATCGAAACATGTATATCATCCATGACATTTTGGGAGACTTTGATGATTTTTTTCATATCCAAAATTAAGACATCAGTCCTATAACAAAAACAAAAAACTGACGGGTTTGTGAAACGTAATGTTTTTCATTTGTAGCTGAAATTAAACCACAAAGCATCTGACGTCTACTTACACGGCAAATTGGGTTTTTTTATTCCATTTTGAAAGCTCTTTGGTTTGTTATTCCTAGTAAAATAAGATTAAACTAAGAACAGTAAAAAAACCTCTGTTCACTGTTTGAATCTGATCTTGAGCAAGATCTCATGTTTTATTCCTAAAGCAAATTCCATGACATTTTTGACCCTCAAAAGTGATAAACTTAACCTTGCATGTAACATTCAAAATGAAAACAAGACCTAAAGCTGGCCAACAAACCAACAAAAACAGCATAAACATTGCTCTAAATCTCAATATTATGACAAACACATCAACTTTGTGTATCAAATAATACTGCAAACAAGGTCAAACAAATCTCCTGTAATTGCATTCCATGATTGCTTTTGAAAATTTACCAAAAACTTGAAATGGTATTGCCTGAAGTAAGAAAACTAGACGACAAAGGATACATTTGTTCCCCCTGTTCAAGTGCATGTGAACTTGATTTTATGCCTACAACCCTTTTAAAGGAGGGCTACAATTACACAATTCATATTCCTCAAAAATGTGGGATTTATAATGTTTAAAAATAACATTTATGTTTAGATGTTTAGATCATATACCTTTACCTTGATATTTCATCTGATCTCAGGTATGCTGATACTCCTTGTAGGGTCCTGTAACAATGAAAAAACAAGAATGATTTATATAACATGTATATATATACCTATATTTGTATCCAAATTATCTCAGGTTCCATCCACACCACTTACAAATATGGTTTTTAACTTTATATTGCTTTGATGAGCCTGGTGTAATTAAGTAACTTAATGTTGAATTTCCAAATACTAGAATATTGAACAGACATATACATTCTGCTATTGATACACCAGCTGTACCAATAGCAAGCTTAAAATCTTGACCTGTAAAACCATCAAACACCATTGGGAAACAAGAATAAGAGATAGATCACAATATATGATCTGTAATTTTATTTCAGCATCACAGAATTGTATTTATGGTTAGAAAAAAGTCTATACTATCTATTTGTGGTGGTTCATCCCGAAAGGGGTGACTTTGCAGATGATATCAATTTTGATTTTATCATATCTTCTGTTACAGCATTTTCTAAGCTTCAAAATGACACCTTACTTGTTGAAATTGATCAAGTCGATCAAATTTTACAACAGAAAATCTGCTGGAAATTCTTTTTATTTTCTTTATTTTTTGCTGCCTATTTTCATCAGTTTCTCGAAAATGTTCTTTCGCAAAGTCCCCCTTTTCGAGGTGAGTCATCATATTTATGGTTAGAAAAAATCTCTTTTTGTGTTATTTTGTTATAAAAAGCAATATAAGCAAAATGACAAATGACATAACAAAAACAAATAAAAATGTTTTTGCTATACATCATTGCTATTTTAACTTTCTTATAAGCTTCATCTTCCACTTGTACTGATCTCTTTTACTTCATTTCATTTCCCCTGTTTCTTTATCTACTCTTATTGGACAACCAAATATTTCAAAGGCACATTACTGTTAAGCTGAATTCATGCTTACAATGCAATGTATTGCTTTTCCAATAATTTTTACCGCAAACAACACACAAATGAATTCATATTCAAAATGCAAATGTACTACACCAGCCGACGACATGAAAACGCAATGGTAAGTCAGCTTTTCTCAACTTGATGTGTGTTGCGTTTTGATATTGATCTATCGAAACTGCTCAAAACTCCTATCTGCACATGCTCAGTGCATTTGCGTTTACATCAAGTCTGAATTCAGCTTTACACTACTATTACATCCACTCTGATAGTAAACTCCGCATCATAAGTTCTTACCCATGATTTCGACATGCCTGCAGGTGAATTAAATGAACGTTTTTATTGTAATTTTTGGCACACCAACCAAGTATCATCAATTTGTAGTCAGAATGTTTCAAGTTCTTTAACATGCGATACCAATTTGCAAAGAACGGATGATTTTAAAAATGTACCTCTGAATTCAATTGTTGTAAATTCCTGAACGCCACACCCAGGGTTAATCCATAAACACCATGACTGGCTACCGTGAGTAGCCGGGATCAATAACACTAGAACTCGCTTCACAGCGCGGGCTATTCAATTCATCTTGACGGCACACATTAGCATTACTGACCCGTTGGCAGCCGTATTAACAGTAACCACTGGCCCTGTGCTCATTTGTACTGATAAAAATCTCTGCGTGTAATTGATCAATTTACAACAATCAAATTCAGAGGTACATTTTTAAAATCATTCGTTCTTTGTAAATGGGTAATGCATGTTAAAGAACTTGACACACTCTGACTACAAATTGAATAGACTTAGTTCGTGTGCCAAAAATAACTAGAAAAACTTTCATTTAATTCATCTACAGGCGTGTCGAAATCATGGGTAAGAACTTATGATGCGGAGTTTATATACCATGCTCAAAATAAGCTTTCAATCTCATCATGCATATCATGTTAAACTAATTTCACATTTATAAAGCCATGAGTAATCAGCCATGATCTGAAAAATATTCATCATTCCACAAATACAAAATAATCCAATTATGATTCCAACTTATGCATCCATAGCAGATCCTGAGTTCATGTCACTAATTCGCTGACAGCAATAACCAAATTTTGACACAATAATTGGAATTTTCCCATCTGAGCATCAATAATTCAAAGTAATATGTGCTACTCCTAACAGCAAACAAAATATATAATTATGCAACCATTTGGAAATAATATAGACAACTTTTATCTGGAAAATGATGATGCAGTATATTTAACTTCGGATCAGACATGACATACATAAAAATGACATTTATTCACTGAGTAACTATACTTAGAAATTGATATAGCAAGTATATCAAGAGAACCCTTGAGAGACATGATTTCAATATTTAGCCTATTTAAAATATACATCCCTGCTCTACATTATACATCTTCTATCATTTAAACAGGGCATTTTTTACTTCTTATGTGCAGTTACAGAAAGCAATGTTGCAAACTAACAATGTTGGCATAAAGGGAAAACACAAACATTTTAAAGCCTTTCAAATACAAATCTATAATTTGATAACATCACTGAATAAGGCACAAACATGTCTCTGGAAGGATCCCAATAACTGGAAAAAAAAAGTATTCCTTTAATGATTAATACAATCCATAAACCTGTAGACCCAAGACAGCAATTATCCCCATAGCCAAATGAAACTTGCACATCACGTCTGCACCCTTCTGGCAAAATAAGTCCTTACAAACCGGCCCAATTTTTTAATCATAAAACACCCCTTGCAGGAATTTAACTAAAGCTGCCACTGCCATCATACATGGTTTCAAATTCGTTCAATATGAAGTAAATTTACTCCACAACCATGAAATTAGACATGAGAAATGGCGAGAAGTTTTGCAGACAGCCCTGGGCAAATCATTCCTCAATTGTAAGGCAATGCATTGAAAATACTGGATGTAATGTGTACATCACTACCTATGTTAACTTCATAGCTTATATGAACTACATAACATGCCACATTTGAAAAGGCACATCCATTATTTGTGACTTCAAGTCTTAGTTTAAAACAAACGAGTATCTAAATTTAGTTGTTAAGTAACAGTGTTAAAATACAGAATGACAATATCGTTCAATTTGCTAAATATTTTGAAGCTATGTAATTACCACACCCTTTATACACTGCTAACTCAAAACCTTATCCCAACTTATTAGTATTAGTATGCCGCTGATGGCAAGTTGAAAAGCGTCTTTGAAATCGTGACTTGGATTTTATTTAAATTTCAGGTGACAATAGCAAACTGCATGTCTTTGATGCTGCTTTCAAACTTGTTAACATACAATACACAGATATTAATTGCCTGCAACTTGCAGGTATTACAAGTCTGTTAATCATCTGTTATTGTCAATGGAGTTAATCATTTTTATATTATATGGACACACCCATAACCTGAAAACTGAATATACAGTTGGGCCTCCTGAATTACCAAACAGAGACATAAACATACATAGACAAGCCCGATAGATAGATGGATAGGACCATTCATTATCGTTACAAGCAGAATGTCTACATCGCCATCCTTGTGCATCATCACCATCCAGCCTGCACGTCATCATCATCAGCATCCTCCTCCTTCCTCTACCATGGTAACACAAGTTAATCATATGACATTGTCTCCTGTTATCTGTGACTTGGTATGTAAACCATCAAGAGATAAGCCTATGGATCACTGCCATTCCAAATACACAAATCTAAATTCTGAGCAAATGTCACACCCAATATCATTCCAGTTATGAAGAGGAGGAGTAGGAACAACATAAGCACTCAATTAATTCTACCATACACAGCTGATTGCTACACAGATCTGTACATATCAAACTCAAAAGATTTCTTTAACTTTAAACATGATGTAGCTACATTATTGAATTTCTTTAAGAATAGGATATTTCATGGATATATATTAAGCTCAAAGATTTATTTAACTTTAATCCTAACCGTGTAAAACCATACAAAACCATACACAGCCTAAGTCCAAATACATCACGATCAATCATTACGCAATCACCCCAGTCAATATCTAAACACGGAATGCCTAGCCTGCCTGAGTTCCCCCCGTAGCACGAAGCCCACACTCTCGCCTCTGAAACCAGAGGTTGTGGGTTCGCGCCCCGGGCCCGGCGCACGCAATTTTTTTCTTCCTCCCCAACTCTATGACGTGTTTGTAGTTAGTTTATTTTACCCCTTCCCTGTGAAAATGCTGAAAACGGTGGGTACTGCTAGGGTTAAACATGATCTGGCTACATTATTGAATTTCTTTAAGAATAGGATATTTCATGGATCAGTTTAACAAAACGGCAATAGATTCAAATATTACAGAATAATTCTAACCTCTTTCATTATATATATAGCTTGATAGATTTTATGCTAGACAAATCCAGGAAAGTAAATTTACTGTTTAACTATCCTCTTTCATTACAGTTAATATACTGAAGTGAATGTGCATGCATCAATAGCAAATACCATTTCATATGCTTTTTATTGGCAATCATCATCTATTTGTCTATGGAGTTAATCATTTTTATATTACACAGACACACCCATAAGTCTGGAAAAACAAATGTATAGCTGGGCCTAATGAAATACCAAATAAAGATGTAAACATACATAGACAAGCCCGATAGATAATTAAGACCATTTCTTATCGTTACAAGCAGAATGTCCACATCAACATCCTTGTGCATCATCATCATCCAGCCTGCACATCATCATCATCAGCATCCTCCTTCCTCTACCATGGAAACACAAGTTAATCATATGACATCGTCTCCTGTTATCTGTGACTTGGTGTGTAAACCATCAAGAGATGAGCCTATGGATCACTGCCATTCCAAATACACAAATCTAAACCAAGAGTAAATGTCACACCCAATATCATTCCAGTTATGAAGAGGAGTAGGAACAACATAAGCACTCAATTAATTCTACTAGATATATTACACTCTACAGATTTTATGCTTCAATATATCATAGTAATTCCATTGATTTGCCTCTGTTATAATCATATCAGATTCAAAGAGTTTCTAAGATCTATGGAGGGGGTAAGGTGTCTTTTTAAAAAGAGTAACCTCCATTTTAATGGGATGAATTACCTTGAAAATGATATTTCATGGATCAGTATGACAAAACGGAAAAATATTCAAATATTTCAATTTCCATGTTTCTCAAAACAAAATAGTACAATATTTCTCAAGGTACATTATGATTTTATACAAAACTTTTACAAGATGCATTTGATAATACTTTCAAGTACTAGAAAATACAATAATGATAGATTCTATGACAGAATTATTTGCTATCATATCATGGATATTCATAGGTGGTAGAGTAGTTAAATCTGGTTTTTAAGTGGACTTTCGAGATTCGATAGTGCTCTCCGGATGTGCTGAACTCCGGATGTACTGAACCCTCGTTTGTTTTCGTTAAAAAGAATTTGCATGCATCAATAGCAAATAACATTTCATATGTTATCTCGTTATTGGTTACATGGCAATAAAACAGTTTTGGACACAATATTTTTTTCTAAATGATAAACATGATGTCTTTTCAAAATAGACTGAAAGATGTCCATTTTGATTTTTGTTTTTGAGTTTGCTTCAAATATTTCGTACTAAGTACATCCATATGCATTGCAAAAAAAGGGGTTTTCTCTGCTCTCTTTACTTCATTTCATTCATCTTTTCTGTCCATTCATCTTCATGTTGGGCAATTTTTAAATGAAAAGAAGATAGTGCACTACTATTACATCCACTCTGATAGTACTATGCTCAAATTAAGTTTTCAATCTCATCATGCATATCTAGCATATCAAACCAATTTCACATCTAAAAGCCACGAGTAATCAGCCATGATCAGAAAAATATTCATCATTCCACAACTACAAAATAATCCACTTATGATTCCAACCTTTGCATCCATAACAGATCCTGAGTTCATGTCACTAAATCCCTGACAGCATTTCCCAAATTTTGACATCATAATTGAATTGGAATCTTGCCTTCTGAGCATCAATAATTCACAGCAATGTGCTACCCCTAATGGCAAACAAAATATTAGTATATCATTATGCAACCATTTGAAAATAATATAGACAACTTTTATCTGGAAAATGATGATGCAGTATATTTCTCTTTGGATCAGACATGACATACATAAAAATGACATTTATTCACTGAGTAACAACTTAGAAATTAATATTGCAAGCATGTCAAGAGAACCCTTGACAGACATGATTTCAATATTTAGCCTATTTCAAATATACATTCCTGCTGTACATAACTAGCTCCTGTATAACTAAGCAGAGCATTTTTTTACTTCTGTTGTGCAGTCAGAGAT